>SNQJ01S0000547.1:86149-118995 GCA_010110895.2 Picea sitchensis
AAGCTTTGTTTTATTTTCTTTATCAATATGGACAAATGCTTCACAACCAAAAGTCTTCAAAAATGAATAGTTTACCTTTTTACCTGTCCATGCCTCCTCTGGAATTCCACCATCCAAAGAACTTGAAGGTCATTTTTTTTTATCAAGTAAACAACAGTATCTACAACATCTGCCCAAAATTGTAAGGGAAACCCAGCATGAAATCTCATACTCCTTGCACGCTCCATGATTTTCCTATTCATCCTTTCTGACACACCATTTTCTTGTGGTGTTCCTGGAACTATCTTCTCTCTACGAATCCAATGTATGAACAGTTATCATCAAACTCCTCGCTGCAATCTTCACCTCCATTATCTGATCTGAGACACTTCAACCTTTTTTATGTCTCAATCTCAACCAAAGCTTTCCATTTCTTAAAAGTATTAAAAACATCATATTTGTGTCAAATACAATAAACCCAAGTTTTTCTAGTTGCATCATCAATAAAAGTAACATAATAACGAAAGCCACCAAGAGATGATACCTGAGTTGGTCCCCATACATTTGTATGCACAAGATCTAACCTTTCACTCTTCTTTTCTTTTTTGACTCTGAGAAATATGACTCTCTTTTGTTTTCCATAAACACAATGCTCACAGAAATCCAAATCAATTTGTTTAAGATCTCGCAACAAATTTATTTTGTGAAGTATCTGCATCCCCTTCTCACTCATGTGTTCAAGCCTATGATGTCACAGTGTTGTATCCACTCTTGTAGAAACTAGAGAGATAGAATAATCAGTATTACCAATACATAAATACAATGTACCTACCTTCTCTCCTTTTGATATCACCAGTAATCCTTTGGTGACCTTCCATGCCTTATCTGTAAATATAGATATACAACCTTCACTTTCCAACTACCTTGTTGAAATTAGATTTTTCCTTAGATTTGGAACATGTCTTACCTCTTTAAACAACCATTGTTTTCCATTCCTTTGTTTTATTTTTATCTTTCCCATTCCAACAATTTTGCATGGTGCATCATCACCCAAATGAACCTGTCCAAAATCACCTTGAACACAATCTAGAAAATGTCTCCTATGGGACGTGGCATGAAATGAAGCCCTGAAACTACTACCCAAGACTCAGAAACATTATCTACTGAAAGAATCAAAGCATCTTGTAACACATCACCTGTTACATTTGCTTCCTTATTTTTCTCTTGTTGTCCATCTCTTTGTTTCATTGGAGCTCTACAGTGTTTCTTCAGATGTCCTTTCTTCCCCCAATTCCAACACTCTATCTTTCCCAGTCTGGATTTGGATCTGCCCTTCCTAGAATTCTCGTGGTTCACTGATCCCTTTCCTCTATCCTTTTGTCTTCCCCTGTTCTCCATGTTTAACGCATTACATGATGTCTCACATGTGCTTTTCCATCGCGTTTCCTCGCTAAGGATAACACCAATAACATCATCAAATTTTAAAGTGTTTGAACCATAGATAGAGTTACTTACAACCGTGACCAAGCCGTTCCAGCTTTCTGGAAATGAGCAAAAGATTAGAAGAGCCCTGACCTCATCATCAAAGTCCACTTTTACAGAATTTAGTTGATTAGTAACCATATTAAATTCATTTAAATGCTCTGCAACAGACCCACCTTATGACATCTTCATATTAAATAATCTCTTCATTAGAAATACCTTATTGGACGCTGACAGTTTTTCATGTAGTTTAGCCAATGAGTCCAACAACTCCTTCATTGTCTTTTCCTTCGAAATATTGAAAGCCATGGACGTTTTCAGGCTCAGTCGTATCGTTCCTAGTGTCTTTCTATCAAGAACCCCCCATTCTTCATCCTTCATGGGCATTGACTTCCTTGTTATTCCACCCAATGGTAGGAATAGATCCTTCTGATATAAATAATCTTCCATCTGCATCTTCCATAACTAGTAGTTTTGGTCGTTAAATTTCTCGACCCTAAACTTTCCATCTTCCACCATTGCTCCCACTCGAACCATAAACCCCCTTTTCCTGCAAGTTACCTTTCGCTCTGATACCAGCTATTAGAAAAACAGGATTGCAAATCAATAAAATAAAAACAAATGCATAAATAAAACATAGAAGATACACAATACAATAGAGACATAGATATATCTGGTTCAGCTAGTGTGGGCTACATTCACCAGAGAAATTGTCAGGTCCTTCATTTTTATTATCCAGCAAATGAAGGGATACAACCTACAACACACTCGTTGTAACTTCATCTTCTTTCTCTCAAAGTCTCCTCTCTCATAATACAATATTCGCAATGATACACAGCCACAATACAATTCCCTCATAAAAGAGGGTTTCCTTCTAAGGCAAAAAACCCTAACATAACTTCTACCGTCAGATCTGCGACCTTAAAATGAACAGTCTAGATTTACTATGAAATTACAATATACATTTACAAGGCAATTTTTCCTTCTAAGGCTTCACCCCCGAACCCTGAAGTGGGGGGAATCCCCCCCTGTAAGCCCCCCACGTTTTGGGGTGTGCAGTCTTCATGGGGTATAAACACGACTGAAAACAAAGACCTATGAATCAGGAATATAATCAAGCTCCACAACCAACATTATGGACTCAAGCAAGCTCGAAGAACTTGGTATGCATGTATTGATAACTACTTGGAAAACTTGGATTTTCCAAGATTCATGTTGATCCAAATATCTATTATAAGGTTGTGAACAATACACCTGTTATTCTACTGTTATATGTTGATGACTTATTCCTGACAGGTGCAGAGTCTCTCATTATTCAGTGTAAGAAGTTATCCATTGAATTTGATATGAAGTATCTTGGTCTCATGCACTACTACTTGGGACTAGAAGTGTGGCAGAAGCGTGGTGAAGTCTTCCTAGGACAAGGGAAGTACGTTGTAAAGATCCTTCAGAAGTTTGGGATAATGGATTGCAAATCCATGACAACTCTCATGGTAACAGATTTGAGGAAGTTGAGAGACTTTGATTCCGCTCCAATAGACTCGTCCCTATATCGGCAGTTAATTGGCTCCTTGGTAGACATATGCTTTGATGTGAACGTGTTGAGCCAGTTCCAGGTGGAACCTAGACAGGAGCATTGGGTGGTTGCAAAGCATATCTTGATATATCTTTGTGGGACGATAATGTATGGTTTGAGATATGCCTCAAACAATGAAGTAAAGTTGCATGGATTTACCGATTCAGATTGGGCAGGGAGTGCGAAAGATAGAAAGATTACTTATGGACTGTGTTTCAGTTTGAGTTCTATTATGATTTCATGGGCTACCAGAAAACATAAGTTTGTTGCACTCATCATTGTGGAAGAAAAGTATATCGTAGCTTGTGATGCTTGTACGAAAGCAGTGTGGCTACGTAAGTTGGTTTTTGGACTGTTTGATAAGGTGTTAGATTCGATCGTGATATATTGTGATAACCATAGCTGTGTAAATCTCTTAGAGAACCTAGTGTTCCATGACAGGTCGAATCACATTGAGATCAAGTATTATTTTCTTTGTGATAAAGTCCAGAGGGGAGAAGTGGTTCTCTAGTATATCTCCATTGATGAGCAGATTGTAGATATTTTGACGAAGCCTTTGTCCAAGATAAAGTTTGCATACTTGAGGGACAAGTTGGGGCTCGTGAATATTTCTCCCTTGGTTGAAAGGGAGGAGATGACTTCCTTAGTTGGGAGGGAGCACTGATATGTGGCATCATGGATTGTCAGTGATTTGCGGACTTGTATCATGTTAGTACATCTTAGAGATGGTCATGAAACTTAGAGATGATGTTGCATCATGCTAGATATGATCATGCTAGTACATCTCAGATATGATACGGATGGTTGGAGTTTTTGATACAGTGGCCTGAGGATCATTGTGCTAGTACAGCTTAGAGGTGGACTTACAACTTAGAGATGATCCTTGCATCATGCTAGTGCATCTTGGAGACGATGTTGGTGAGTCGCATCATGCTAGTGCAGCTTGGAAACGATGTCGGTGAGTCGCATCATGCTAGTTATGATCATGCAAGTACAACTTAGAGGTGGCATACAACTTAGATACGATGCATTGGCATCATGCTAGATATGTCATGCTATTACGGCTTAGAGATGATCATACATCTTAGATATTATGCAGGAGGGCTCATGTCATGCTAGATATGATCATGTGAGTACAACTTAGATGTGGCATACAACTTAGATATGATGCATTGTCATCATGCTAGTATGGCTTAGAGATGATCATACAACTTAGAGGTGACACAGTGAAGCATTGATATACATCATGTGAGTACATCTTAGAGGTGGACACACAGCTTAGAGATGATGCATTGGCATCATGCTAGTATGTCTTAGAGATGATGTACATGATACTCCAAATCACACCAGTGCAGATTAGATATGATGCATTCGCATCATGCTAGTATGACTTAGAGGTGATGTAGTTGTTGACATTGTTGATGCGGGATGATATTAAATGATTTGATTATTGTGGAGATTATATGTCTCTAGACAATAGTTATATGCTATTGTGGTGGATGTGATCCACTGGTAGTGACTGCATGTCATTGGTTAGTAATTATGAGCTACTAGGAGTGGTTGTATACCACTAGATAGTAGTTGTATACTATTATGGATAGACATAGTTGTGTTATATTAGATTGCATTTTGATTGCCATGGATACTATCACTAGTGTTGGATAGTGATGTGTGATCATGAGATAGCATGTGTGGTTATTAGTGTTGCTATCAGATGAATGGTCTATTTGTGCTCAAGACCATTTCCTCTAATACCTCCCTAGCTAGGAAGGAGTGTTGATGTTACGGTAGATGTGGGAGGTATTAACCTATACATGTAACCTTTGACAAGACTATAATATTCTGGGAAGCAAGAGAAACCCTAATTAGTTGGGTAATAACCCTAGAAGACAAGTCAGATCAAGAGAATAACTTGTATTAAGTTATTAGCCTCCAAGAGAAGAAGTCGACCCAGTTAGGTAACTTGGAGGACTATAAATAGAGGGTGCTTGAGCTCATTTGCACTCACTCACTCTCACAACTACATAAGGACTAGTGGTGCACATGACTGGTGGAGAGTTGCAGCTGTTGCAATGGTGATTTGGTCTTTGGTTATGATTTGGACTTTTTGCTTGGTACGCTAGCTTTTGAGTGATGTATGCCACCTTGGTTGGCTATCAGTTTCATTGATTGCTTCCGGAATTATTATGTCTTTCAAGGTTAAGGTGCTTGGGGGTGGCCTTTGTGCCTATGGTTGGGTGACAATATAGTGATATTATCTATGGTGAAATGAGCACACCTATTATTTTAATACTTCGTCCATCCCCTAGTTCGACTATATGCGTGAAGGTGCTTAGCTATCAGACTCCATCTTCATGACATTCTTATCGCACAGTAAGATATCTATCCAAGTAGATAATTCACTCAAATATCTTTAGCGTGGACCCTTGAAGAAGTCCCTCTCCGCGACACTATAAAACTAAGTACAATCTACTGCAAACTTTGTAATATAACCCGCCAGTATACTATTCAATTAGAAATATATTGTGCGAGAAACCTGATTACTTATTGTATTGAGTTGTTTGATCAATTCAAGAGTCCAGTTTCTTGGGGCTTCAACTTTGTATCTCCCAACATTCTCCATTAGCCTTCCTAACCATTCGGTCAAAATAATCGAAAATTCACCAAAGAAAATTTCATGCAAATCTGTGAAAACATACCTTTGTAACCATTGTTTGTCGTTGAGTCTAGGGTTTCTATTCTATTCTCTGGAAAAGTCTCCCTGCTTCTTCAATTTCTTCCCTATTCTGCCTCCAAAACATTCCCCTCAATTACAGTTCCTGGTCCCAGCAACGAAACCATTTGTTGGCGCGTAGGGGGGAGATTCGGGGTTAGCCATTCTTCAATTTCTTCCCTATTCTGCCTCCAAAACATTCCCCTCAATTACAGTTCCTGGTCCCGGCAACGAAACCATTTGTTGGTGCACAGGGGGAAGATTCGGGGTTAACCATTCAAATACCAACAAAACCCTTACATACTGGCCCTTTCGGCATCACCCGCAGAGCAAGTGAGTGTCACCCGAGGCATCTAGAGGGGTTGCAGGAACCAAGTTTCTGCAGTGCTGAGGGGAATCAAGGAATTCAACCTCTCATTTACTGATGTGCGCAGTTCTCATTACTTGACAGTTACTCAATATTCTATTTGGTCTAAATGTGGCATTCTCTAATTAAACATTCATTCAGCTTTTASAAACTTTAGTGTGCAACATTATAACATCATAAGTAACCAATACATTCACACCATAACATTAAACATCATAAAGTGCAAAGATAATACATCACAACACACAGATTTATGTGGTTCACCCAACTTGGGCTACATCCAAAATGTTTGGATTCTTATATTATTCATTGATAGTTCTCCCACAATTACACATTGCACTACAAAATATGCAACAATATCATTTACCAAACCTGCCTAAACGTTATGTTGCAGTGTGAGTTCACTCCTCAGTCATACCTCACATTTCTTCCTTCGCTCAACCTCCTCACCCAAAATCACTAGAAACACACATCTTGTATCTTCTGCTCCCCCCTCTCATTCAAAAACCTATTACATGTTTATACATAGAAATAGGGTTATGCCTGTTACAAAAGTGGACAAAGTGTCCCCCAAAACCCAACGATTTATAACCATTTTTCACCTTTTATGTGTTGCTCCATCGCACATCCTTTTTTCTCGCTCTTTGACTCCTTGAAGTCCGCTTTCATCATGTGCTCTAGTCCATCTTCTAATTGTCTTTTACTCTTCGACTTCCTTTTGTCTCAGATTCCAAAACTTATCCAAAATGCCTCTCCAACAATGGGTATCAAGAATAATTGAAGATGAGCCCATTTGAGGTCTTGTATGGAAGAAAGTGTAGAGTTCCAATTAGTTGGGATAGTCCAGTGGAAAATATCACACTTGGACCAAAGCTGTTAAAGGAAATGGAACAGTCAATGATTAAAATAAGACATAATTTGAAAGTAGCCCAGGATAGACAGAAGAGATACATAGACAACAAGATAACTCAGAAAGAGTTCAAGGTGGGAGATCATGTGTACCTCAGAGTAAATTCCAAAAGAAGTTTCGTGAGAATGGGGACGTGTGCTAAGTTAGCACCTCGATTTTGTGGATCGTTTGAAGTCTTCTAAAGAGTGGGGCCAGTAACATACAAACTTGTTTTACCACCTATTGTTAGATCTCACAATGTGTGTCATGTATATTTATTAAAGAAATATGTTCATGATTATAATCATGTTATTGATTGAATTGTGATACAGGTGGAACCAGAGGGAGAATTCCAGCCCGAACCTCAATACATCCCTGACAGGAGAGAAACAATGCTCCAGAATCGATCCATCATACAAGTCAAGGTGCAATGGAAGTACTTTAGAGAAGATGAGGCTACCTGGGAGCTAGAGGATGCCATGAGATTGGCATACCCATTTTTGTTTTCTGTATAATTGTATATATATGGTGTTTTAAACACCAAGGAAAGTGTTTCTTTAAAGGGGAGGGGAATGTAACACCATGTTTTCCCCCATGACTGTAATTATCCTAAGAATGCATATAATGTAATTATGAGCATGTAATTATGTTTGATTAACGAAAAACATCAAACAACTAACTAAGAACGAAAAGCCTTGAAAATTGGCCCTGATATCACAGGTGGGAATTGATGAAGTGGTATTGGTAAGGTGGACTGATGAGGTGGAAGTGGAGAAGTTTCTATGAAGAAATTAGGAAGCTCATCCAACATTCCATCTTACATATGAAAACAATCAATACATCACCTGCCACCATATTTGAACCTGCATGGAGCCACTGACCAATTATGGTAAGTAGGATTGGTGGTTGAAACAATTATAACTACTGAAAACCCTAATATCTTGAAGAGGCAAGGGTCAATTGAAAAACTTGGCAGAAGTACATCCCTTAGATTTCCCCTTCAAAATTTGAATCCCTAAGTGTAGGTCGCATCTAAAAGAAGCCATGGAAATCCCAAGTATTGGGTGGAAGAAGAGACCAAATGTGGAAAAATATCACGAGATGCAGGAGGGGGAAGGAAGAGACACACATATGTGCAGAGGAAGGAAAGAAGGAGACACACAAAACATGCAGAGGGAGAGAATGAAGAGAACGCAAGGAGAATAGCTCACAACAACAAGTGGGGAGACACGAGTGGAGTCGACCCAACATAATAAGTTGAGAAAGAGAAAGTGAGTAGAAGACTCACAAACAGATGGTGCGATGAACATAGGTGTTCACTTGCACATATTTGAATAGTAGAAGAAATTGGAAAGTTTTTCTTGAAGAAAATCGAAAGCTTGTCCAAAATATTTTTTATCACCCTCGAACAGAGAAGACCTACATCCAAACTGGAGCAACAGAGGACTGCAGCTTGTTATCTATTGGAAAGAAACCAACATTGGTAAGGGGAGGTCGTCAAGGGACTGTGTAGCAAAGAAGGGACTTCCTTGTGCAGATGAAATCTAGTGGAGAGGGTACCTAATAAACCTGTGGAACTCCCGAGCTCAATGGGAAGAGGAAAACATCTATTGTTCCCAGTGGAGGAAGAAGAGTAAGCTTCCTAGATCATTCTAAATCTGAGAACCAGTTGAATCATTCCCCTTGTGATATCATGGCTTGGCATGGGGGTGGCATGTTGTAGGAAGGTACTATGCAGCATAGCCTAAGGTTTGGAGGAAATTCATCCTCTCTTAGTCAGTTGGTTGTTGATATTCCCTAAACGTATAAGTTTTTAACTCAATATGTTGATGTAAATATGTTATTTTATGATTTAAATAGGAAATGTGAATGTATGTAAGGAATGACTGAATTCGTGAATAAAATGGAATATTTATGTTTGTTTCCATCAGTTAACATGTTAAACATACGAATCCATGAGAGTAGTACGAAGGTAGGGTGTATCTCCTGTGAGGACTGGAAGTCTTTGAATGGAAAACTTGTAGGATATGAAGAAAATATCCACCCTAAAACTGACAGAGGAGATGTCTTAGGTATTGAGGAGGGTCTTTGTGTAGATTCTGAGAGCCTCGATTTTGTGCAACTCCTTACTCTTGAGAGGAAAGTTTACAGGATATGGACAAGACCTTCATTTGGAAAGTGACAAGAGTGCTCTAGGAGTTGGGAATCCCTTTGTAAGTTAAGAAACCTTAAGCCCGGTGAAAACCTCTTGTCTTAGATGGCAAGCTTGTTGGACATGCAAATATTCATTCAAGTTACTAATGGAATGCCTTAGCTAATTTAAACCTAGATTCTTGATCCTTTAAGAGTCTGGTAGAATCTTAGAAAAGACTAGAGGAGGAACCTTGAAATGGTTAAGTCTTGATTAAACTGACACCATGAAGAAAACCAATGTTTTAATCCAAAAGGATATGCAACCATTGGATCGGTTTAGCTGGACGATCCTGACCAATGGTCAGAGGACACGATCATCAGAATGGTCTACTGCAAGGCTTTGTTAGGACTCTGATGGGGAGAGCTATGATTCAATATCAATCATTGATTTATAAAAGAGTGGTATTGGCGAGTCCTAGATCGTTGATGCGAGTCATGAGTCTGTCAGAGGGAAGGTCGTTGGAGGCCTGGATGGAAGGTTGCGAAGGAGTCTGATGACTTGGGAGTCTAAGGGACATTGATCTGGCCTGATATTCCAAATGGGATATCAACCATTGTATTTTATGTGAATTGCTCCGAGGAGGAGGGTTCAAGACCCTTAACTAGCGAGCAGTTGTAAACCCGAAAGTACAAGGTATCTGACAGATGAAATGAATGTGGATTGTTTGATTTGTTAGAGCGTGTGATGGTCAGAGTGACCCGCGATATGAGAGTGAAGGTACTCTGATGGGAAGGAACTATGTGAACGAAGGTGGACCATTGATCGGTGTGTGGAGAAGATTTATTCCCAGGCATAGATTATGTGGGTCCCATTTGTTAGCAAGTAGAATGGGAATTTAAGTAGAGAGTAACCATCGAGTAAGTATAAGCATTGATGCAATCAGATTCGTTGAACCCTGAGACAGAGGACTGTTGGATCCCTTAGGACGATCCATCGAACTGATGTCATCACAGAGGATGTCAACCTTGGTGATCGAGCATTTCAACGGAAATGAGTCTGAATGGCCACAAATCGTTGATCTGATGGCGAGGAGTAATTATGACCATCTGATTGAGGGCGTTTAGGCACCTGGTCACCTTATTAAACTCTATGAAGGGATTTTGTTGTATATTAATAAGAGATAATATAATAAATGTTGTGATAAGAGAATACTTCACTTAATGATGAAATCTAAATGCATATCTTGAGGAAATAAAGGAAAACTAACATCCCACCAGCCTAAGTGATGATTAGGGGGTTGGGTGTNGTTGTATATTAATAAGAGATAATATAATAAATGTTGTGATAAGAGAATACTTCACTTAATGATGAAATCTAAATGCATATCTTGAGGAAATAAAGGAAAACTAACATCCCACCAGCCTAAGTGATGATTAGGGGGTTGGGTGTGTTACACTATTAACTCATAAAAGAGCTAGGTTATTATCATTGCTTTAACAACACAATCTACATTGAAGATTTGATGAGTTGCCAGTGAAATTAGACCGATGTGTAGGTAGGGCATAAGCGAACATGAGTTCAATATGTGAAACATTGATTTCATGCTGGATTTCAACCCTAAATGTAGTATTTTCTCCATGTTATACACATCTTAAGCTATGATTAAACGATGAAAAAGGAGTTGAGAGGAAAATAATTCATTATTAGTTTATAACTAATATATTATAGGTACATGCATGTGTATTCATTCTTCAATCCATGCATATCCACATGCATACATAGAATAAAAGATTTTAAAAATCACTCAAATTTATCATTTTAACAAGGATATTAGTGTGATTGATATGTATTCGATTTATCAACTTAGATTACCCGAGGTAAATTGGAGAGTTAAACAACATGGAGCTTGGATTGGAAGAACACTAAATTTTCTCATGTTTGATTTTTTTTCCATGCTACCAAGCTCCCACCCTCCATCCCATAGGCACGAATGAGATTGTCAGTACCTTGCAAACCTCGTTCAACAATTAGGTCATAAAGAACCCCAATCAACAATTGGCTCATGAAAATGAAACATGTCACAAGTGGGATTTGATCCCAAGTGGGGAGGATAACAACCTCTCCTCTCTACCACGTGAGCTAGATGCAATTGAATTTTCATATTCAATTTATTATGTGATCTGTACATATATTATTGCTTAGGTACAAATCCTCACACTTTGAGATCTTGGATCCATTATGAAGAATAAATGTATATTTCCCTTTTCATTAAAGATATTACTCAGTTATGGAGGAAGTTGTTAGATACCCAGAAATCCAACTTCATTAAAGACCTCTTGTCTTAAAATATCATTATTAAGATGGATAGGAAGAGATACATGGCTCACATTGACATTCATTGGAGAATTTAGCTTAAGATCCTTTCTATAATCAAAATCTTAGGTCATGTTCAATGTACAAGTTCATTAGGGTGTATTACTTGATTTTTCTAGACCACACATGTCAAGAGAGACCGCTCTTCCCATCCTTCCTCGTAGGCCTCTAATTGAATTAACCCTTATATCTTTGTATATCTTCTCTTTATTTCTAGCTCCTTCTCAAGCGAAGTCTTGATGTACTTACTTCCCTCTTTTTAGAGTTGTCTTAGGTGCTCTCTCTCTCTCTCTCTCTCTCTCTCTCTCTCTCTCCTTTGATGAGTTTGTGCATCTGATCCATTTTGAACCTTTACACCATTATTACCTATCATGTCAGTCTTGTCGACCTACAATGGCTATGGCTCAGTCACCAGTAGTTATCACAATTCCTTTGGGTGCCCTTTTATGGCAACCCTTAAGCATGAAGTTGGATCATTTAACTAGTCATCAACTATGGTGGTTCATGATAACTATATTGTTTGTAACTACGAATAAGATGGTCCCACCTATGGCACCTTAGAATATCATTCTAAAGATTTATCTTGAACTAATGATAATTGTCTTGACATGATTCCCACTCATCTTATTGTTTCTGAGTACAAAGATATTTGCAAAATATGAATAGCACATAATGCTCAAGTACTTGTTTGTTGAATACCTCTAGAGGTTGTGATTAAGGCTTAGGTTAAGGAGGTATGAAAACCACATCGTTAGCATTACCTCATCACCAAAGGTATATATGAAATCACATGAATCCATATTAGATGGACTCTTATCTTCCTCTCTTGTTGAATGAACTTTTGTTACAACAACTTTAGCACTTTAGCCTTTTTTTTCCAGTAAAAATAATAGTTTTGGAAGGTGTATCTTAATAGGTCGCAATTTGTTGATTATTTCTTAAGGGCACATAACCTCATATATCAAATTTCCGTCATAGAAATTACCTTTCAAATGGCATTGTATTGGGTTCAATGTGGAAAACCTACCAAAAGTTATGAGCTATGAACATATAAACCTTATTTCACCCTCTAAACATACTTGTTTATAATAGTAATTAAAGGATGAATTTTATTATTAAAAAGATTTCAAAGAAAAGCATTGATATATGGTTTTATATAAGAACATGCTACAGTAAAAATTCAAAGGTGATGGATATTGTCAACAAAGAGGAAAAGTGTATGCACACAACATGCAAAGGAATGTGAAATTTTGATTGTCGGATGAAACTTCAACCATATAGACGGATTCATCCTCCAATTGTGGAGCTAATTTGACTCAAAACACTCGTGGGGAGATCACCATGGAGCTAATTTGACTTACAACACTTGTGGAGAGACCACCATGTGTTAGGCCAATCTTACATCGGAGGCAATAGCAAATGTGCACCTTTGCAGAAGCACGTTCAACAATTGCTATACTCACTTGAAAGAATTCCCCTTTATTATATTTAAGGCCTACATTTGATATGGTCCAATTGGGGATATATTCAATTTATGTGGAACGAGACAAATTGGGCATGGACATAATATTTTTGTATTACATTGAGAGGTGCAACCTAAAAATTTAGTTGGGGGATTGCATCTTACTATACGTAATGAAGGCTTGAATTCAAAAGTTTCACATGATGAATTTTTAGCGTTAACTAACTTAAAGAGAACTTCTATATACTTTATGCAAGGGTGTGTACCACTTGTAACACACCTGACCCCTAAATACTCTTTTAAGGGGTGGGGTATCATAATTTCATTTTCCTAAACCATGTCACATCCTCTTTCTGGGATCTCCATCACGTTCTACTCGTTCATAGCTTTCCAACCATTGTCCTCACACTCAAAACTAAGCTCAGGATTGGATGAAATGCCTTTCCACGGTCCTTCGGGCACTGGTTGGTCAAGGGCCACATGGTTTCTACGTGGATCCGGATCTTATGTATCATCCCGAGTTCTCCTAAATCTCGGAGCTTCCAGCACTCCTAAACCCATGGCGGGATTCCATCCACCAATAAACCAATGGTGAATCTCCCTCCACGTCAACACATATGCTTAAGGATACTTAGGCATTTGGTGCTTCAGCACTAAGCACCCCTTTTCTATCTACCCATGAAACCTCCTGGAATCCTGAACTCTTGAAGTCTCGTAAGCTTTCCACGTAGCTCCAGCCTTCGGGCCCTTTGGTCTCTCTACAACACTACACCCTAACTCTTTTGGTGCTCCTATCTCCCGAACTTCTAAAAAACTTCCAAGTAGCTCCGACCCTTCCAAATTATCCTCGATACCACACTCCAAACCTTTGGAGTCACGGTCACATCACCAATCACTTTGGCTAGGTGGGCACATACCAGAGGCTAACATGTAGCAAGGGCCAAGGGTGACATGTGCCCTCATCAGGGGGTGACACGTGTCATGTTCTAATAGGCATAAGGGGTCTGCAAAATGTCCATATCATGGTGACAGGTGGCACCTTAGTTGCAGGTGCATGCCACCCTGGATGACGTTAGTGAGCCACATCAACCCCATACAAATAGTGTTCTAATGTCCTTCATATCTCACGGTCGAGATCTATCCACGTAGATCCATAGATCCACGACTCTCATTGCTTCGCAACTACAGGCTTCGGAGCTTATCAACTCACCACGTCTCGAATCCCCTAGAGTGTTAAGTCTCCATACTATAATATCTGGCACCATGTTTCCTCTACCTATCAACGGTTGAGATTTACTTCTCCGTTCGTGACTTCAGGACTCTTCACACTTTGAAGACTCTCGGCCAAGTTCCTCTGAAGTGCCAAGTCCCCGAACTACAAGATCTAGCGACACGTGTCCTTAACGATGGACAACTGAGATGGACTCCAGCCTTCGGCACTCCGGCGAAGTGCACATTCACCAACGGGTCAAAACCTCCCGGGTATACTTGATCTATGGACACGTGTCCTGGTTAATGGACTACTAAGAGGGGTTCTCAATGAAGTCCCCAGATTAATGGCTGAGGAGGATCCCGAAGGATCCGAGAATCGATGGTCCATGTCACTTCGTAAATTCGGCCTTCAGGAGTTTTGGAGGTGCAACACTTTTGTTCTCCCGGAGCGGTCAATGTTGGATTGACCTCGATGTAGATATAATGGTCAAGGAAATTCCCAAGTGTCCTTAGATATACAACCCGCATCGCTTCGTGACTGGTAAGTGGATCGGATTTTAACAAGGGTGTGAGTCTCACGGTAACGGATAAATGACCACTAGATGTCGGTTCGTCGTCAAGCCACCGATTCGACAGGTCGTCTTCGACATAGTTTGGTCTTTGCAATACTTATTTCCCTGGGGCTCCAGACTCCCAGAGTCACGAACACTTAGCTCCCTCTGAACTTAACCCAAGGTTCCTAGGCCTTGGTTACTTGGAGCTCTGTCAACCCCCAAAGACTACAATCATACCTCTTGGCTAAGATTTGGTTAAGGTTGCAACAACCCGGAGCTCCGAACTACCAGAGTTCCTAAGCCATAAAGGCTTAGCTCCTTTCGGCTAGCACAGGGTTCCCAGACCTTGGTCATATGGGCCCTCTAATAAGTCTCGGGCGGTAAGCTCAACTCTTAGCCGAGATTTGGTTAAGGCCATGGGCACGACCCTGTGGTCTCTTAGGCTATGGGTTTGAAGGAAATGCCCTCAACTCACATAACTTAGGTTCTAACACGGGGAAAGGCACTTTCGAAGGATCAACAAAACTTTAGCAGTCCCGTAGAGTCTACCCCGACTCTAGTACTATGAAGTTAATCCCTGGGAAGAATACCTTGAGGATTTCCCAACCAACCCATAGGTCACACCAATCATCTTATAACCATTCAAAGGCAACAATTTACAAAAGAAATAAAGCATTTTCCTTATGAATCAAACACTACAAATGTTATTCACATACACAAACATTCAAATCATACATTCCAATTTAAGTGCACGGGGAATAAGAAGTACTTAGCTATTATAGGCTACATCCAACCAATTGACTGTGGGTGTTCGCCTTTCCACCCAACCATAGGCTCAGAGGCATTAACCCTTAGCACTCTGGCCACCCCTGTGCCAAGCCATGATATCACCAGGGAAATTTATGTTGTTTCTCATATATCCTCTCTTTGTCACAGCAAACCTGCGAGGTTTATCAGATGCTTCCTCAGCATCTAGCTCATGGCCTTTCTCTTTTCTTCTTCATATTCGGTTTGTGTGTTCCCCTCTTTGCATGCACTCTTGTCTGGTGTCTCTCTTACTCTCTATCGAGCCTCACGCGCCTCCCTCTGATGTCTACGCGTGTATCTCCTTTTTCACACCTTCCCTAGGATGGTTCTTGACCTATCTGGTTCCTTCTTTCAGAAGGAAACTTGGGTCAACCTGGGTCTGCAGGACTCTGTGGTACTTCGGGACGACGGTCTCATGTCTCCTCAACCAGACCATGCTTCCATTCATGGGGGTGGTTGATTATTCAACCACCAGTCCTTCCTTCATTAACTGATTCCTCTCCTTGGGATCCAGAGGGGGTTTATTATTCCCAACAAAGGAAAATTTGGGGTCATTTTCATTAATGAACCCTCTCTTATAGTTTTCCCATTATTTCCTCTAGTGATATCATGGCCAATACTTCAAGGCTTCACCCCCACAGTCAGTCGTTAGCAATCTAAACAAAATACATTTACATTATTCGCATGCCATAGCATGGTAATCCTAATTAATGATTAATTACAAGTTGGTGGGAACAGGGGTATTACAATCCCCTCCCCCTTAAAAGGAACATCGTCCTTGGTGTTATTTATCAGTAAGACCTATCATGCCTTTCTCATTCAGTTGCTTCAGAAGTCTTGACCCTCTTTTTTGGTCATGCCCTTTTCATACTCTTGGCCTTCTTCACCTGTCTTCACTAGTTCTTGGAAATCAAGCACATTAATCACAATTTTCATGCTAAAACATATTTTTGTTGTATAAAATTCAAGAAAATTTCATAACTTAGCACAATACTCATCTATGCAGTTTGTGGATTTGTATCCACATGGTTGTCTTGTTTTCTTGGCTCGTTGTTTTTTACGGACATACTCATTTTGTGCATGATCCCAATCAATAGTGTATGAGATTTGTCAAAGTCCCTTCTTCCTTGCAGTCACTCACCCTCCAAGCCTAGGCTCAAGCATCCCCTTATCTGCTATACAGTTCCTCGAGTGATCCATCTTGCCTAGCCAAGGATTTCTCGCACAAGAAGAATTTTAGAGACTTCATTGAGCCTTACAGTCGGGGCATCCCTCAGACTTGCTCTACCGAGGCATCCCTCCGACTTGTGTTACCACAACACAACGTGTTCTAGGGCAATCACGGCTTACCACGGGGTTCTCATGTCTCAACAATATCCTCTTTCATGCTTTCTAGCTTGACCACCTTCATCTTTCCTCCCTAGACAGATCTTTTTGTCTTACATGTATTACAAGTACACATAATTATGAGATATCATCATCAATTTCAAATTCAGAATTTTTATTACAAATCTGTCACCCGCATATTTTCCAAATTCCATATTTAATTTCAGATATGTTCCGCACAGGAAACAGATTCACGAGCATGGGACTTTCCTTCCCATAGCAGTTTGGCTCAGTAGGAAATTGGTCTTCATTATGGGCTTTCATCACGACCATATCCAAGACCCTTTTCTTCCTACAATTCATTCTTTATACAACCAAACAAATTGTTAGTTTCTCATGTGTATATATATATATATATATTCTCACAACATATTTAGAATGGCATCACAAACATTTCCTAACTTGTGTGTTCTAACAATTGCATCACATCTCCATATAAACATGAATGGAAACCTCATTCCTTACCTATGCATCATTTCAACATACCAAACTTTTCAAAATGTGATTCAACATTAAGTGAACTTAGTCCAAGGTGCCAATATCCATGGCCACATTCACATACCATGCACACTTGTGTTGATTACAATTTCACCACACTTTATGTCAAGTACTTTGCCATGGTGTGTTGGAGCTTAGCCAAGTTCTTCACCATATGGCTTATTCATCTTCATTCATTGTTGCAATAGGGTTATGCTTCCGGCTATAGGATGATCATGATCCCATATCAACACATATGAAACCAAAAGTTTCTCTTGAGTGCACCCAAGCATTCTTCCTTCAGTAGTAACCAGGGTGCCAATACTCACGGCCACCCAAATTTCTCTTTTTCTTTAACACCTCTACCATTCATGTAGAGTATTAGAAGGTCCTCCTTCCTTAATGGGCAGTATGTTACCTACCCTCTTATGCAATCATGCATTTCCTCAATGTATTCGATGCAAGGTGCTAACTATGAGCACCTTTATTCCCCATCTCCCTAGATTAGTCATTGTACCCATGGTACTCTTGACTTCTGCATTTTCTTGCAAGGATTATAACTCATCTTTGGCTGGCATGGACTTCCTCTCTCTATTATTCGGTTTCTTTTACTTAATCATACCCTACTTGGGTATCAATGGCATACAACAACCACTTCCAAATTATGTGCATATCATTAAGATAATGAAATCTTTTCAGAAGGGGTTCTTACCAAATCCCTTCACACCTCATGCCACATAGGTATGAACATTCTTATACCTGCTCTGGTTGCTAGCACCCTCTTTGATATTACCTCATAAATGGTGCTTTGTGGGGACTTTTAAAGTCCCTTCAACAATATTTTAAGAACAACCTTCTCATAGTTATCCTTTGCTTGAGGTTGTCCATCATTAGCAATTGTCTCTCTCAACAATTCCAATTTCTCTCTACACATGACATACATCATAAATGTGTTAGTCATTATGTAAAATAAAAATGCAAGTATCATAGCTTTCTAGTCAATAAAATATTTCCACACGTCATGTTTCCAATTTTCTCTTATCCCAAAGAACACATTAGACAACAAGAAAGGAGTTAGGGGATTCTTCCCTTTTTCCAACTTCTTCTACACCACTTGAGGTTTTCAGCCCAACTGAGTTATTTCTAAGGCCTCGCTGCCTTTTCTTAACATGGCTTTAACCAAGCCTATTCATTTAAACATACTCATTTATTCATTCTCCCTTTTCCAGCTATAATTGTTCTCACGGTTGCTCATCTAAGACCTACAACTCTGTAAGCAATTCAAAGTTCTTAGGGTGGAAAAGTGTTCCTCCTTTTTCCTTTTGTTTGCTTTTGCAATTACTCCATGTTGGGATCTTCCTGCTCTTTTCCTTGAGCAGCCTTGGTTAGGCCTCACCCTAACATTTTTGGATACAACAACGTGCTTTACTAGCAACTTTTGCTCACAATGAAATGTGAATTGTGCATTCTACACATTACCATTCAGTTATCAAAATGGTCAACATTCATTCATTAGTCTCATGCTCATACATTTTGTTGCAAAATAAAATCGAGAATTTTATATATATAGGCTTGCAACCCATTGCTCAATCTCCATCAATCATTAAGGTTGTGATTGTGTTCTCCTGACAGAGTCCTTACACAGTTCCTTCACAGGGAACTCCTTCAGCATCCAACTTCCTTATTGCATATCCTTCACTATATGTGATAGCCTCAACCTTGAGTTAGTTCAGTTGTTTATCAAATATTCCATAAGGAATATACACATGTATCTTTGTTATGCATCCATATTATTTGTCCTCACATATTCCTTGTTAACTTACATCTATGATGCACTTAACCACATGCACAATCATAAATCATTTAACTTATGATTGTTCACAATTGTTCTCATGCAGCCCTCAAAGGTTTAATCATGTTGCTTTTTGTCATGACAATAGGGCATCCTTGCTCCCTTACTCTTTCATCTATTTATGTTAGTCTTTCCTAAGGGAATGAAACACATTCCCCTCGAGCCATCATTCAAAAAAAACTTTCATGACTCTTCAGAATGGAGTCAACCATGCATCCATGGTATTCATTAAACTTTGGCAAGTGAAATTCTTGCCTCACATTCCACTCATCGCGATAGTCATATTGTGCCTTTTGTATGCATATATTCATACATCGTACACGTGCATCGCTTGCACCTTTAATATCATTCATACCTAATTGGTATTAATATCAGTCTTTATGTCAAGAAGCCTCACAATGCATTAACCCTATGTCCTCAAGCATATACAAAGATAGCCCAACTTTCATCTAGCAAGCTCATTGCTTGCACCCTTTCCATGTCATACATGCACATGGACATATCATACTTCCAGATCCTCCTCCCAAGGATATTGTTGCCATCCTTATGACAAGCCTCATAGAGACACTCAACACTGAGCTTCCCTCTCAACTGAGGGTTTGCAGTCATATTAGTCTTTTAAGCATGTATACACATATATGTAGGTGCATCTCTTGCACCCCTTTTACATTAATATTTTAGTTTTTAATATTAGTGTTCTTTAGTGATAGATTACAGTCACTCATATGACTAGTCTCACAGTCATAATTCATACTAATGTTGCCCCTTCTACATGGCAATAACAAACAAGGGTCACCTTTTTCCTTTATAATGTAAAAACCTTCCATAATTCAGAATTCAGATGGGTAGTTATTGTGCCACTCAAGGCAATAAGATAACCACTTATAGTCTCTTCTTCATGCCTCAATTCACTCTTGGTCAACAAATCTTTACAAGGGAATCTCTTCCTAAACTCCCTCTTATAGATATTTGTGTATACCAAGACATATCCATATGGCTACCATCCACCTCTGGATGTCAATATGATCNTAGGTGCATCTCTTGCACCCCTTTTACATTAATATTTTAGTTTTTAATATTAGTGTTCTTTAGTGATAGATTACAGTCACTCATATGACTAGTCTCACAGTCATAATTCATACTAATGTTGCCCCTTCTACATGGCAATAACACACAAGGGTCACCTTTTTCCTTTATAATGTAAAAACCTTCCATAATTCAGAATTCAGATGGGTAGTTATTGTGCCACTCAAGGCAGTAAGATAACCACTTCTAGTCTCTTCTTCATGCCTCAATTCACTCTTGGTCAACAAATCTTTACAAGGGAATCTCTTCCTAAACTCCCTCTTATAGATATTTGTGTATACCAAGACATATCCATATGGCTACCATCCACCTCTGGATGTCAATATGATCCACTGGTCATCCAAAGGTGTTTAACGCCTCATTAATCAGACCTTACATCGGTCTCTCATAAATCCTTACAGTCCTATCGTATTAAGGCAATAAGTCGCAACATTATCAACTTTCATTCTTGCTGTTAATTCCTACTGTCATAAGGTCATCCTCATCTAAAAGGTGCATTAGTAGACCGTACCTTACAACCCACCACGGGTTATAACATGCCTAATTTACATGTTCAATATTTTTCCATATGCATTCTTAAGCATGGACATGCCCTTGAGTTGACATGGATATATACTCCATTAGCATAACCATGAGCTTTTGAACTTGCTCTTATCGATTCATCTCTACCTTCATGAAGGTTTTTCTCAATCTATAGTGTTCCTTTTTACTTGCTCACTGGGTTATTCTAGCAACAAATTTCATTCATTACAGGTCAAGTGATTTAACCTTACCATTTCCATCAATCCTTTGATCGTGAGGGGTCATACACATATACTGGGTTTAATACTTTATTAAAAAAATAATTATTACTACTATTGATCCTTTCAATCCATTCACATCAAAGTCTTGATATTAATGCTCATCAAGATAATCTCATTCATGTAGGATTGGCCATTATTTTCGAGAAGAAGTGGTAGGCTTCCTCTGCCACAGACTAGCATGATTCAATGTCGTTGGGTAAAATCCCAACTGAATTTTAAATATGCATCCTTCTACTCAAGGAACTTATGCAGATGATTTATGTTTGGAAGTAATAATCTCAACAAGCTCATCTTAGCCTTGGTAACCCAATCTTATGTCTGTACAACAACACGTACGATTGCATAGTGAAGTCAGCTTGTTTATTTGGAAACATTAGAAACATACAATGCATATTTCCAAAACATCTATCAACAGTAGAAGGTTTCATTCCTCACTTTAGTAGAGGTTTCATTCCTCTAATAATATTTTTATACGACTCGTGTGTGAGCCCAAGCAGGCCAAGTGTTGTTGCCATGCTCTGATACCAATTTGTAACACACCCGACCCCTAAATACTCTTTTAAGGGGTGGGGCATCATAATTTAGTTTTCATAAACCATGACACATCTTCTTTCTGGGATCTCCATCATGTTCTACTCGTTCATAGCTTTCCAACCATTGTCCCCATGCTCAAAACTGAGCTCAGGATTGGAAGAAATGCCCTTCCATAGTCCTTCGGGCACTTGTTGTTCAAGGGTCACGTGGCTTCTACGTGGATCCGACTCTTATGTATCATCATGGGTTCTCCGAAATCCTGGAGCTTCCAGCACTCCTAAACCTATGGTAGGATTCCATCCACCAATAAACCAATGGTGAATCTCCCTCCACATCAACACATATGATTAAGGATAATTCGGCGTTCAGTGCTTCGGCATTAAGCACCCCTTTTTTGTCTACACATGAAACCTCCTGAAGTCTCCTGAGCTTCCCATGTGACTTCGACCTTCAGGCCCTTCGGTCTTTCTACAATTCTACACCCTTAGTCTTCCCGAGCTCCTATCTCCCGAACTTCTGAAACACTACCACGTAGCTCCGACCCTTCCAACTTATCCTCAACACCACACTCCAAACCTCTGGAATCTCAGTCACATCACCAACCACTTTAGCCAAACTGGCACATACCAGAGGCTGACACATAGCAAGGGCCAAGGGTGACACATGCCCTCATCAGGGGGTGACACGTGTCATGTTCCAATAGGCATAAGGGGTCTGGAAAATGTCCATATTCCGGTAACACATGAAACCTTAGTTACGGGTCCACGTCACCCTGGATGACGTCAGTGAGCCACATCAAGCCCAGACAAATAATCTTCTAACATCCTTTGGATCTCACAGTCGAGATCTATCGATGTAGATCCATAGATCCACAACTCGCGTTGCTTCACAACTACGGGCTCCGAAGCTTATCAACTCACCACATCTCGAATCCCCAGGAGTGTTAAGTCTTCGAACTATAAGATCTGGCACCATGTGTCCTCTACCTGTCAACGGTTGAGATTTACTTCTCTGTTAGCGACTTCGGGAGTCTTCACACTTTGAAGACTCTCTGCCAAGTTCCTCTGGAATGCCAAGTCCCCGAACTACAGGATCTAGCGACGCATGTCCTTAACAATGGACGAATGAGATGGACTCCGGCCTTCGGCGCTCCGGCGAAGTGCACATTCACCAACAGGTCAAAACCTCCCCTATATAYTCGATCCGTGGACACGTGTCCTARTTGATGGACGGTTAAGAGGGGTTCTCAAYGGATTCCCCGGATCGAYGATCCATGTCACTTCATAAATTCGGCCTTCGRGAGTTTTGGAGGTGCAACACCTTTGTTCTCCCATAYCGGTCAACGTCGGACTGAACTCRGCGTAGATCTAATGGTCAGCGAAATTCCCAAGTGCCCTTAGATCTAYGTYCCGCGTCGMTTCRTGACTGGTAAGTCGATCAGAGTTTAATGGGGGGTCAAGTCCCGTGGTAACGGGTAAATGACCGCCAGCTGTCGGTCTATCATCAASCCACCGACTCAACAGGTCGTCTTTGACACAGTTTGGTCTTTGCAATACTTATTTCCATGAGGCTCCGGACTCCCGAAGTCCCGAACATTAGCTCCCTTCGAACTTAACCTAGGGTTCCTAGGCCTTGGTTACTTGGAGCTTTGTCAAGCCCCAAAGACTACAGTCATACCTCTTAGCTAAGATTTGGTTAAGGTCGCAACACCCCGGAGCTCTGAACTCCTGAAGTTCTGAAGCCAGAAAGACTTAGCTCCTTTTAGCTAGCACAGGGTTCCCATACCTTGGTCATATGGGCCCTCTAATGAGTCTTGGATGGTAAGCTCAACTCTTAGTCAAGATTTGGTTAAGGCCGTGGGCACGAGCTTGTGGTCTCTTGGGCTACAGGTTTTAAGGAAATTCCCTCCACTCACATAACTTAGGTTCTAACACAGGGAAAGACACTTTCGAAGAATCAACATAACTGTAGCAATCCCGTAGAGTCTGCCCCGACTCTGGTACTGTGAATTTAATCCCTGGGAATAATACCTTGAGGATTTCCCAACCAACCTAGAGGTCACATTGATCATCTTATAACCATTCAAAGGCAACAATTTACAGAAGAACATTAAGCATTTTCCTTATGAATCAAACACTATAAATCTTCATCATAGACACAGACATTCAAATCATACATTCCAATTTAAGTGCACAAGGAATAAGAAGTATTTATCTATTATAGGCTACAACCAACCAACTGACTGTGGGTGTTCTCCTTTCTACCCAACCATAGGCTCAGAGGCATTCACTCTTAGCATTCTCGCCACCCCCGTGCCAAGCCATGATATCACCAAGGAAATTTATGTCATTTCTCAGAGATCCTCTCTTTGTCACAGGAAACCTGCGAGGCTTATTAGTTGCTTCCTCGACATCAAGCTCGTGGCCTTTCTCTTTTCTTCTTCATATCTGGGTTGCGCGTTCCCCTCTATTCATGTGCTCTTGTCTTGTGTCTCTCCTTCTCTCTGCAGAGCCTCACACGCCTATCTCCATTGTCTACACGTGTATCTCCTTTTTCATGCCTTTCCTAGGATGGTTCTTGACCTATTTGGTTCCTTTTGTCAGAAGGAAACTCGGGTCAGCTTGGGTTTACAAGACTATGTGGTACTTCGAGCTGACAGCCTCATGTATCCTCAGCTAGACCATGCTTCCATTCATGGGGTGGTTGATTATTCAACCACCAGTCCTTCCTTCATTAACTAATTCCTCTCCTTCGGATCCAGAGGGGGTTTATTATTTCCAACAAAGGGAAATTTGGGGTCATTTGTCATAATGAAACCTCTCTTATAGTTTTCCCATTCTTTCCTCTAGTGATATCATGGCCAGTACTTCAAGGCTTCACCCCCATAGTCAGTCGTTGGCAATCTAAAAAAAATACATTTATATTGTTCACATGTCATAGCATGGTAATCCTAATTAATGATTAATTAGAAGCTAGGGAGAATATGGGTATTACACCACTCTACCTAACTTAACGATTGTGATAGCTACACTAATCAAGCCCCTTATGGAAGCGTGCATATCATTTCTTTTAGGTATTGAACCCTAGTGGGGGCTCTAATGCTACCTCAGTTTCAGTAACCTAGATGTCCTCTTATCTTTGACTATGAAATTTAAAAAATAAAATAAAATAATAACAATGAATTATTTTGACATAAATAAAATAAAATAATAACAATGAATTACTTTGACATTGGCAATCAATAAAAAAAAAAATAATAATAAATGTTTATATGTCCAACATAAGAACAAATTCAACATAAAAAAATCAAATTAGTTTTAACAATAGATCAAAATTTCTATCTTTGGATGGGGTGTTTGTTGGCAATGGGGGTTGCGTGTCCAGGGCGAATGAGACGACACAAGGCCCAACGTGCCAGGTGGGAGGGATTCATGCTCTCAAGGTTAGTGGCTCTATACTTCACCCAGGTCAGAAGGTCATGCAGGTTAATGGCGACAGTTTGGTGGATTGCGAGTTAGAAAGCTCACACGATTTGGGAGCTCGACATACGACCTCAAATTATGTTGCTCTTCATGACCAGAAAATGCAATGAAGACCTAGTACATCTAGAGTTAATGTGTATTATGGCTTAAGCACGAAAAAATTGTGAGGAGAAGGCCATGGTCATTTTCATGCTTTGTCTCTACTCCCTCATGTGGTTTGATTTGGTTCTCATTAGAACTGTCTCTGTAACTTTGGCTTCTTTATCTCACCTTCTCATGGCTCCCCGTGGATGGAAACCCCGTCCCTCCCTCGTTGGTTCGTTGGGTGATGCTAAGGCAATTGTAGTTGTTGTTAAATTCTATCATGATTTTGTCCCTAAGCAGGACTAGGCGTTCATACATACACTAGAAGCTGAGGTTAAGTTGGTCAGGGAATTCAAAGAAGATGAGGAATTTGAACAACAGATGAGGAGCATAATCCTGGATCTGGGCTGCACCAGAACTCACAACTCCAAGTTTTATAGGACTTTGGAACTCTACTAGCACACCAAAACAATGGTGGCTTTGGGAATGTTTCCTTAAGATGAATATTTTTACTAGTTGAAGCATCGCCTGGAGACTCTCGAAGAGCAGAATTCTTATCTTTTGTCGGTGTTTACCTGGATTGCTAAACGACATGGAGGCTCCTTTCAACCTCCTGTTGCAAGTTGACCATGGGCAGAGTCCTCTCCTACGGTTTCTCACCTTTCTCTTAGGTTCCTCCTGCAAAGGAATATCATGTTTTACAATTTTTTCAATATAGTTATGTTCTAAGTTTTTTGTGTCCAAGTCATATGCAATTTTAGTGGTCTTATTATAAACTGTTGGTCACACAAACTTAAGGTTTTCAGACAACTTATGTTCCTTTTTTTAGCATGGTTTTTCCCCTGGGGCAGGCATGCTTCCTTGTTCTTTCTTGGTTCCAAAGGACTGTTCTGATTTTTTTGGCATCTGAACCAGTACTCACATATATGTATATTTTGTCCATATTATAATAATAATAATAATAATCTATTTTTAAGGTCATGGCCAAGCCAGACACCAAACTGGTGTATGAGACCCCCTTGTTTGTGGGACAAGAGACCCCCTCCGCCCAACGATTTGACTGGTAAAGTCTACGGAGGTATACATACCCTACCCTCCTCTGGATTTGAACTTGTGACCTCTTAGGAGGAAACACATGTTCTTAATCATTAATATAGTTTCCTCTTACTTACAAAAAAAAAATCAAAACTTCTTAGCTACTTTTGATCTTTGTGGATTTGGATTAGCAAATGATGTCTTTGCGCCTTTTGATATTGGAGGATTTGGATTAGTGAAAGATGTCTATACAACTTTGGATCTTGGAGGGATTTTGATTAGTGAAGGATAACTATGAGTTTCTAGATGTGTGGTTTTTAACTATCAGTTTCTAAGAAGAGCATGTATGTTCTATTTGTCGTGTCATATTATTTAACTCATTTTAAGAATAATAACAACATATAAAATGTGAACAATGATTTCCTACTTGAAATGAAATTTTATCACTCGATCTTTACATAAGACACAACAAAGGGCTATCATTTGGTTGCTCACATGCTCAAGATTTAAATCCAAAGTTGTCCACGGAAGAAATTGTTACACCTCAATTATTAGGTAAATATAAATAAAAGAGAAAAAATTAAAACTCACACTTAAGCTAGTTTCCTTAAGTTAAACTTAAGGAAAAAGAAATACCTTCATTAAATTTAAAATATAATATTGTACACTCATTAAATGATTTAATTTAAATCCAAAGTTGCCTAGGGAAGAAATTGTTACACCTTAATTATTAGGTAAATATAAATGAAAGAGGAAAAATTAAAACTCACACTTAAGCTATGTTCCTTAAGTTAATCTTAAGGAAAAAGCAATACCTTCATTAAATTTAAAATATAATATTGTACACTCATTAAATGCTTTACTCTATTAACACATTGAAACAAGTCTATCCAAAAACAACAAAGTACCATAAATTAAAATTAATTAAAATGTATAACATTAAGATTAATACCTTAAAAAATGTGATTGTGATTCTTTCTTCATACTTTATTGATTTCATCTTTAATTTGAAAAATGTGATTCCTCTACCTGCTTTATTGATTCTATCTTTAAGGTTACTCCATCATAATAATAATAAATAATATCAAGACTCCCATATGGATGAACATTGGCATTGTCATTTATATTTATATGGTTTAATAATATATAAATATGTGCATTTAAGTTATTGTGACTTGGCTATACCATGGATTGTACAGAGTGGTTAGTAGATGTTAATTTAAGTCATTATGAATGGTTTGGCTATACCATGGTTTGAATAGAGTGGTTAGTAGATGTTGTTTTAGTACAAAAACGTGCCAGTGTTGAAGTGGTAGGTAACATGGGTAGAGACTTTGGATAAGCCTTAGATTAAGATGGGTGGGGTGGAGTGGGGTAGGTAGGGTTAGGGGAGTAGGTTATGATATTTCTTAACCCCACATAGGAAAGGACATGAGAATAACATATCATAGCGCTAATGACCCACATTCCAATTTTACACGTGTTAAAATGCTTTCAGTTTTGAAATTATAATAGTTTCAAGAGGGAATTCAATTATTCTCTCATCATACACGTCATCATGCTGTTTATTTAAAAGTGTTTAGATCTCAAAATGATTAAATATTTTAGTTTAGTTGATCGGTTTTTCTTTTTATTATATAGTTTAATAATTTAAGTTGATTATTATTTTAGTTTAGTTGATCGTTTTTTCTTTATATTTAGTAAATAGTTTAATAATTTAAGTTGAATATTAGAAACTTAAGAAGATCGAAAGGGAGAGAGGAAGTATTTAAAGTAATTTTGGTTATAGATTCATGTGAATATAAAAGTTTATTATTGTTTTTAAAGGGTTAGTTTGATTGATAATAGGTTTCTATGCTATTTTTATTAAAAGGTTAGTTTATAAAAGTTTTTAAATTTATTATTAATGGTTTTTAGGTTATTCGTAAGTCTATTTTTATAAAAGGTTAGTTTATAAAAGTTTTTAAATTTATTATTATTGGTTTTTATGTTATTGGTAAGTAATTTTTATACCTGGTGGGATTTGAGGACTATAGCTCTCACAAACCGATCACTTTACTCGTAGCCCCTTCTCTGGTTTTTTACTCGACGTAGTCTTCCACTCAGCTCACTCTATTTCTCAACTTCTTTCACACCATTAGACTCACTACACTGACCTCTACTTACACCATCAACTTTTCACTCTGCCACACACTGTCACACTACATAAAGGAACTATTCACCCTCGAGTTTCACACTGATCACTAACCTCTACTTACACCATCAACTTTTCACTTTGCCACACACTGTCACACTACATTGAGGAACTATTCACCCTCAAGTTTCACACTGATGGAGAGAGATGTCAGCGCATTAATGGGCGCAGTTGACGAGGCCCTCTGGAACAGCGAGGGCCTCTTCACCACGACGGATGAACTTGCCAGACTTGCACATACCTCCCCCCATCAGTCTGGGACCTCTCTTCAACGTTGTTCCTCCAACTATCTCTCGACNTATTGGTTTTTATGTTATTGGTAAGTAATTTTTATACCTGGTGGGATTTGAGGACTATAGCTCTCACAAACCGATCACTTTACTCGTAGCCCCTTCTCTAGTTTTTTACTCGACGTAGTCTTCCACTCAGCTCACTCTATTTCTCAACTTCTTTCACACCATTAGACTCACTACACTGACCTCTACTTACACCATCAACTTTTCACTCTGCCACACACTGTCACACTACATAGAGGAACTATTCACCCTCGAGTTTCACACTGATCACTAACCTCTACTTACACCATCAACTTTTCACTTTGCCACACACTGTCACACTACATTGAGGAACTATTCACCCTCAAGTTTCACCCTGATGGAGAGAGATGTCAGTGCATTAATGGGCGCAGTTGACGAGGCCCTCTGGAACAGCGAGGGCCTCTTCACCACGACGGATGAACTTGCCAGACTTGCACATACCTCCCCCCATCAGTCTGGGACCTCTCTTCAACGTTGTTCCTCCAACTATCTCTCGACTCCCTCACTAACCCCACCTCCCTACCCACCACACCCCCTGAAACCTCCTCTTATCGAACACTTCACTCACCCATCCTCCACGGTTTTCCCGCCCCGCCTGACATCTCTCACGACTTCTGCACAGACACCCACAGAGGCATTCTCCCCTTCTACTCTCCCTAGCACATTACCGGCTCATCCACCTGTCTTTCCTACCCATCGTGGGGAAAAAACTCCCTCTGCACAGCTGAGATCTGTAGGTTTTCCCATGCTCAAACGTCCGACCGGTGCCACATCTAATGACGATTTTAAAACACAGGTTAGACCTTGGTGCCCAAAAAAAACAAAGAGGAAAATGGTCCTTGAAAATGATATTAGTCTAGAGGACTCGATCTCTTTAAGCCTCTGTGCTTTAGTGGGAAGAATCTCTTACAAACACCTATGTCGATCTGACCTAGCAGTGTGGGTGCAAACAACCTGGCGGCCAATGCTGGGCTATGTTCCGGAGATATCCCACCTGACATGAGGTTGGCTCTGCTTCCGATTTAAAACACCGGAGGACTCCAATTCCATTCTGGAGCAGCTCTGGACCTTGGATGGAGGTAGTCTTATGCTCAAACAATGGCAGACCAGCTTCGACCCTTCACAGGACTATTCTCGACAGAGCCATTTCTGGGTTCTTCTCCCTGGACTACCACTACATTTTTGGAACCTGAAAGCTCTTGAGACCATCAGTAATACATTGGGTCGCTTCATCTGTGTAGACCCTCTATCACTCACAGGCTCGGAAAAGAAGGTGGAAAAAGTCATGGTGGAGATTGATATACACGATGGACTATTAGAAACCATCAACATTGATTGGAGAGGACAACTCATCCGACATAACCTGAATTATCTTGGCATCCCCTTAAGGTGCACACTCTGCAGGCAAACAAGCCACCTTAGAAACATCTGCTCGGGTCGCTTGGATGAGGAACAGTCGGAGGAAACAATGCTCGACCTCTCCACCGAGATGGACTCCTCAGATGTGAACACACAACCTTCCTTCCTGAATCTACCGAACTTTAGAGAACCATTTGTCTCAGACTCTATCACCGGTAAGCTCAAATCCATTTTCCCCACACTTTTCTTCTCACTTACTTCCAGGGAAAAACACCTATTGGACTCTGCCCCTACTTGGGTATTGGGTGCTACCTCTCCTCGGCCCGATCCCACACAGACTGTACATTTTCCGGATGCCCCCTCCATACACCTCTCCGCCTATTTTCCAAATGAGCACCCGACCCACCTTGTGACCTCTCCTCCCTACACTCCTACTACAGACCCCACCCAGTCGAATCCTCCACCAGCCACACAAACTACACATGTAACCTCCAACTTGACCCCACTAACTTTTGTGCCTCCGCCTACTACCAAACCTTGGGCCTCCACCTCGAGGGTTACTCCCCCTGTCATGTTCCCTTATTCACCCTTGGAGTTTGTGAGCCATGATATTGCGCCCCGTGAACAGGGATCGAATCACTACCTGTCGGGCACTAGTGAAACTCAGCCAGGGGACACTACACTCAACGAAATGTTGGATTCACTCCTCCCGTCCTACAAAGAAGTCCTCACTCCTTCTCCCTTACCCACTTATTTGGGGAAGTCGGTCCACAAGACACCTTACGTGGAGGGGATCTCGGGACACTCGACAACTTTAGGATTAGATCAGGGAAAAACACACACATGGTCAAGAGGAATTGGCTATGAACACTCCCTAATCAAAACAAGAAGTGCTCGCCGCAAAGAGGGGCATACTTTACCTTTCTCCACAGATTCTTCTTCTCAACACACTGATATTGGGGTGCTTAGAGGCATGAAAGCCCTAGCGAGATCCAAATAATGATCTTTCTCTCCCTCAATATCAGAGGGGTAGGGGGGGGCCTTAAATCCTCCGCGTTCAGAAGACTACTCTCTCGTACTTCCCCATACATTATCTTCTTACAAGAAACCTTGGTTGATGGACAGAAAGCCATATTATTTATGAACAAGTTCCGACCAAACTGGCACACTTGCTCTGTAAACTCATTGGGTAACTCTGGAGGATTAGCTAACACTTGGGATGCTACAAAATTTGACTTAGCTCCCTTTCTGAGTTGTGGTGACATTCTTCTATCTGAATCCTACCGGTGGAACAACCAACAGATTAACTTACTCAATACCTATGGCCCTTGCTTACACATGAATTTTTTTTGGGATAAAGTGGAGTCCAACGGCCTACTTGATCTCACAAATTTGATCATTGCTGGTGACTTAAATTTCACCATCAGCTTGGGTGAATTTTGGGGAGCCTCTGCCACCCAGGACCCCTTGGCCAATTATTTTAACTCTCTTTTCATGGCACATGGTTTGGTTGACTTCCATCTGGATGTCTTGGCGCAATGGCAGAGCGGGATTAGAGTCCATCACAAAGCGACTTGATCACTTCTTTATTTCATAAAGTCTTGCTACAGTGGATGACAGGATCAGATCTTGGGTGGACTCACCTTATTTATCAGACCACGCCTTGATCCTGCTACATTTTGGCTCACCTGCTATGCGGTTTTCCCTTCCTTTTAAATTAAACTCTCGTTGGCTCGTCGAGGAAGGTTTCATTGCTATTGTAAATTCTGTTTGGAAAGACACCTTATTCCTAAGAGAAACAGGAATATAACAACATTTTGTTTGGAAACTAAAGCACTTAAAATCCCACATAAAAATTTGGGCTACTCATCATAGGAGACACACGCTACACAAACTACAGGCGCTGGAGCAAAACACTAAAGATCTACATCAAATCGATCCTCAGGATGGGCATGTTGGGATCAGGAATTCGCAATTAAAACTACTTGAATCTGAGAGGAACAAGATATTGCTTGCAGATGAAGCTCTTTGGAGGAAACGGAGTAGAGTAAAGTGGATAAAGTGCGGAGACCTCAACAACAAATTTTTCCATCAGTACGCAAGCTCATCCAGAAACAAAAAAACATTTATAGGATATTTTCGATGAAGCAGGTACAAAACATAGTGGACAACAAGCAATTAAGGCAACAACTTCTAGTTTCTTTAAATCCTTCCACGAGGCAAAGCCACAAGCCACTCTACAAGACCATGTTACTGTGGCTCAACTCTTCCCTCTCTTGGTTACAATAGAGGACTCCACATCCCTGGACAACCCTTGCACTCTACAAGAGGTTCTGAATGCTTTAAAATCCTTCTCAACGGATAAAATCCCAGGCTCTAATGACTGGACCGTCGAGTTCTACCTGCATTTCTTCGATTTGGTGGGGACAGAGCTTCTGAAGCTTGTGGAAGACTCCATACTACATGGTAAGGTTTTTAGGGCACTAAACTCAACTTTCTTGACTCTTATCCCGAAAGCAAATAACCTGATTACTTTCGACGACTATAGGGCGATTGCACTCTGCAATCTTTGCTACAAACTTATTTAAAAAATCATCACCAAGAGAATCAAACCCATCCTCTTGCGGTCATTGTCAGCCGAACGGTTAGGTTTTTTAAAGGGCCGACAAATCCTTGATGTTGTTGGCAC
>SNQJ01S0000547.1:134742-175137 GCA_010110895.2 Picea sitchensis
GCTATCATTGAGAACCTCGATCTCGAAAAAACTTCATTTAGGCCCTCAAAATGGCCTCGGAAGTTAAAACCTGCTAAAAATAGTAAATTGCCAAAATGGCCAGAAAACTGTTTTGAGCCATTTGGAAAAGGTGGGTGCCCCCCGATATCCACCTGGATCATATGAGGCACTACTTCTTGGGACTAGAAGTATGGCAGAGGACTGAGGAGATTTTCCTGAGTCAAGGAAAATATATAATGGAGATATTGAAGAAGTTCGGTATGACATACCACAAATCCATGCCTACACCGATGGTGATGGTTTTGAAGAAGATGAACGATGCTTCTAATAATTCAGGCAAGATTGATCCACATTTATACCAACAACTGATTGGATCATTGATGTCTTTGGTTAACACCAGACCTGACATATGCTATGTAGTAAATGTACTTAGTCAGTTCATGAGTCAGCCGAGACAGACTCACTGGATAGCAACGAAGCATGTATTGAGATATCTACCAGGCACAATTGAATATGGCCTGAGATATGCCTCCAGTATAGACATGAGTTTGCAGGGATATGTCGATGCAGATTGGGAAGGGAGCGCAGTGGTCCGGAAGAGCACATCCGGTTGTTGTTTTACCTTGGGGTTTGCCATGGTTTCCTGGTGCAACAGGAAATAGAGCTCCGTGACCTTGAGTACTGCAGAAGCAGAGTATATAATGTTGAGTGTGGTAGTCTGCGAAGCAGTGTGGCTTCACAAGCTCCTGACAAATTTATTTGATCATGAGATGGATCCTACCATTATTCATTGTGATAAACGGAGCTGTGTGAAGCTCTTTGAGAACCATGTGTTTCACGATAGATCGAAACACATTGAGATAAAATATCATTATATCAGAGACATGGTGTAGAGGAAAGCAATACACGTGCAATACCTTCCTACACATGAGCAAATTGCAAATATCTTCACCAAACCGCTTGCCAAGACAAAGTTCGAGTACTTCCGCGAGAGACTTGGCCTGGTGGAGAATGCCTCCCTAGCTAAGAGGGAGTGTTGATGTTTACAACTTCGTGAGAGAGCCCATGTGTTGGGTGTGCCCATGAGATGGGTGTGTCATTCCCCAATGGACTGAGATGAGACGATGTGTGCCCCTATGTGGGGCGAGGATGCCCATGATATGGGTGTGTCATTCCTCTATGGATTGATATGAGACATTGTGCACCCTTGTGTGGGGTGAAGGTGCCCATGTGATGGGTGTGCATCAGACTCTGGACTGAGTTATTATGACGTGTGGTCTCCTATCTTATGGACTCAGTTGAGTCAGGCTTGAGATGGTACTCTAGATGATTCTCCTATGGACTCAGTGAGATAGAGATCTGTTGAGTAGGACGTCCCTATGGTTGAGCACAGGTGGATGTGCCCCTAGTGGTTGAGCACTAGTGGATGTGTGAGATCCGTTGTTATATTGTCTAAGAGTAAGATTTACGCGTAACCCTAATTGTGATGTAAAGGGTACAAGTTGACTCCACCATATGTGAAAGATAATTAATGTTTATTGTAATAATTAATTATTTTTTGAGTTATTGAGGTCGACCTTGTTGTGCCAATAGACACCACTTTTGGTCTGTCCAGTCTAGTATAAATAAAGGTGATTTCCCCATTGAGGAAATACACAAGTCACTTGTCATTTGGAAATTTCAGCAAGTACGCTTTTATGGTTGAAGTGAGCACCTCTCTTGGGCGCAAGTTTCAAGGTAGTAGAGCACCCTCTTGTGTGCATTAGGGTTTCATGGTTGGAGGATCTTCTCTTGAGAATATAACAGAGGATTGCTGGGTTTTTCTCCCTTGTTGAGAAGGGTTTTCCCAGGATATTTCTTGTGTTCTTGTGCATGGTATTTCTTCTTGTGATCTTGGTTATTGCAACAATTGTGAATGGTGTAATTGCATTTGTTTATGGTTCAAGTACATGACTAAAATGAAATAAACCTCATGCTTGAGCCAAGCATAGTGAAAATTCAACATAAACAACAAGGTTGCAAAAATTGTTGGCTTTAGATTTCCAAAATGGCCAACTCCTTATTTGTCAAAAACACAAAATACAAATGTCCATTGAAATTACATCCTAATATTTCTTACATGTATATATTCTAAAAAAGATTCCTAAAATCTGGATTGCTTTGCATACATGAGATTTAACGGAAACCATGATTTAACGAAAAATGTGATGACTATTTGCCTCCTCCAACCTCATGTTGGTTGGATGGGATTCCTAATTTCCAATGTCTATATCTTTGAGCATCTAGCACATTGTATTGTTTGGTGATTGTTTGCTTAAGTTGGTCGACATTCTCTAGTGGGAGGTTGTTGACTGAGAAATTTTGCTTAAATTGAGAACTAGATTCCGGAGTGGCACTCTACTTCCATTTCATCTATTTGTTGATTTTGTTGAGTTATTACATCCATGACTGTGGAATTCTAAGCATTGCAATGGTGTTCATTCTCATGAAACTTTGTTGTCATTGAGAAGATTGAGGTTTGGTTGCATTGGATGATTCCCTCATGTCGACAAAGGGCTTTGCAAATTTCTTGAACTTTCCTATGATCCATGGAGCCTATACAAGTAAAAAGAAAGGGCTGCCAATTTTTAGTAGGGATATTCTCAAACTGTAGAATAAAAACCATTATTCCAAAGCACAAAAAAAGTCACGATGTGCACCCAACCAGAGAGAAACACTAGAAAAAACAAATTGTGTGCCCAACCCAAGAGAAGCACCAGATTGCTTGACACATAGGTTCACCCAGAAAGTTCTATTATGAAGGGGCTAGACCCCTTGGAGGAAATATCCAGAACACCAATATGAATAATACCTCATAAATCAACCCCTAAAATTACAAAGAAACAAAGAATAGCTCTAGGGAAGACTGGATGTGTGAGCTTTAGTGAACATAGTAATTTTAGGAGGTAAAGCTTTGAAAATGCAAAGCACATATCCCAAATTCCAAGAACCACAAAATTTCAAAGACCAACACAAATTGAAGCCAATTCTTGTAAACATAAATTCCATACAATGATCCATGAACCGAGGGAGGTTCTTACCAGACCACTGTTGAGAAGAGTAACCTTACCCCGACCAGTGTCGCTCAATCCTAGCTTTAATTCCATTATCTCACCTCCTTGGCAATATACCTTGATCCAACATTTAAAAGATAGAGGAATTTAAGTTTGGGCATGTGAATAATTGGAGCGTAGGTCCTTTCATATCCATGAACCTCATATGCAATCCATTGCACTTGATGTTGGAACAAGTGGAGCTTTAATGTGACTAAACATGCCTCCATTTGATTGATAAGACAACTTAAGGTATTGAATAACAATATATACCTCTTCCTTTCCTTAACACCCCAATTTCTAATGAGGTTGCCTCGTTTGCTTGTGAATCTGCTTTACGATTATGCTCTTGAAGGACTTGGTGAAGTGAATTTTTTTGAAAGTGGCTAGCTTCCTTCTAAAAATGAGCTATGATATAAGCTATCTTATTGTCAGGAGAGGGAGATTTTCCTTGCATTAGTTTGGTAATGGTGCTAGAGCCTCCAATGACAACCAAAATCTAGATGCCATATTCGAGTGTTACGAGTAAGCCCTCGATAAGAGCATAAACTTTTGCTTGATTATTCATGGATTCACCAATACCCTAAGCAAAAGTCACTTCCAATTTTCTTCCAGGATCTAGAATCACCCCCCCGCACATGACACCCCTGAAATTCAAGATCATTCAAAATATGCCTTGTGAAGATTGAAAGGCATCCAAGATTGCCTCAACTTGAAGTTGATGTATAATGAGTCTCTCAAATTTGGAAGAAATCAGACAACATTAATTGTAATTGTTGAAGAACTACCAAACCAAAGTATATCCATCCAAATACATTGAAATGTACGGGAAGATAATGACATCCCATAAATGTCTTCTTCGTTCTGTTTTTTCTTTGGGAGTAAGTTACAAAGTAGACATGCTCAACCATTTTTCTGTCAAAATTCTTCTTCAAATATGTTAGGAGTTTTGCTAGAAGTTATAGTTCCACTTGATTGATGAGAACATTGATCATAGAACTTTGTCTTTAAGAGGTTTAATCCAATTTAAGAAAACCAAGATCATCATAATTTAAAAAAAATAATAAATCAATACATAATTTTGCCTCGTAGAAAAAAAAAACTCACAAAAATTACTTACATTTTTTATTTTTTTAACTTACTCTTTTTTTTAACTCTAAAATTTTAATATATGTTTTTATTATTATTCATCATTGTACAACTCCTATGAAGACACTGATCACTAAGATAGGTTGAGAAGTTTTAGATAATACCTATTATACCTAAAATAACATAAGATGCCATAACCTATCTCAGACAACTTTGGTTCCTGTGAAGTAAGGACAAAGTATTGAAATAATGAAAGGACATGTGAAGGGGCCTTAATAGAACAAAGGGAACATATTGGGCGAGTCACATGATATGTAACATCGATTCGTATATATAGAGACCTGTTGAATGATGTAATATAAATGGCCTTTTTTATTAAGAAAGTATTATATAGTTTACATAACATTTAAAAAATATTTTTTCCCATTTTAAGAATGGTAAGTGAGTGATATCTACCCACTCAAAGATTTGCACTTAACTTAAATTTCATAAAACAATTTACTTATATTTCATAAATTATATTAAAAAAATTAAATTAATATATAAAATATCTCCAAAATTCTGTAAAAACAAAACAAAAAGTTTTCCATAACAAAACCTATTAATGAGCAATCAAAGGCCTCATTAGTGTGACATCCCATTCAAGTCACAAAATACAAACATGGTGGTCATGTTATAAGTTGTTGTTTGTCAATGCATAGCCAAGCATTTCAAAAATCAATAATATCAATGATATGTTGGGGTTTATGTTCCAAAAAGGGAAGACTAACACATAGTTTAAGGCCACGAGGTTCTTGTAAGATAAAGTTGAAATAATAAAAGGGATATTGGAAATCCATCATTACACCGAGCGTACTACCACACATACCTTTTCTTTCATGATGCTTTGCTCGAGGTTGAATGATTTGAAAACATCAACTCAACCACTGGAATGGATCCATTAAATTTTACAATAATTCAAGATAATCTCAAATTATTAAGTATTAAGAGGGATACATTTTACAACAATTCAAGATAATCTCAAGTATTAAGAGGATACATTTTACAATAATTCAAGATAATTTCAATTTATTAAGTATTAAGAGGGATTTAAAGAACAACGCTGTAAGAAGTTTTGGAAGAAGGATTACAACGTTTAATAAAGTTGGTGCTTTTTCAAATCATTATTTTTTGAAATTTAATCTAGCGTCAATGTCTATCTCTTCAACCCCAATCTGTTTATTTTAGAACAAGACAATCCTTTAGAAAATCATAAATACATTAAGAACTTACTTAAAGAACTCTACACAAATGCACACCTCCATCCGTACACCACCAACAAAGTTAAAAGGAACATGATAGACTCACTTGCATTAAAATTTGCATAGAAAATGACTTGAATAAACATATGACATAACAAATCAAATTATACATTGAAATTTTTAAATGGATCTAGCCACTAGATTACAAGAACGTTGCATTTAGGTGTAGAGTATGTTTATAGACAAATGACTTGAAAGAAGCATACCAAAAAACAAATGTTATTATGATAAAAAAAAAGAAAATATAACAAACCTAAAAGAAGATACGATTTAGTGAATAATCCTAAGATAATGAAAGTTAAGCATCCACACCTATATTTTTGGTAAAATAACACAAAGGTGAGTTATTAATAATGACACAAACATGATCTTGAATTCCTCTCTTTAATGTCTTTCTAAGGGGTGAATATGCAATATGAACCAAACAATTCATATCTTAAAAAGAAACAATCCCTTGATGAATCAAAGGTAATAGGATAATTGGTGCTACTAGAACATCCATTAACTTCGAACTAAATAAAAAAAAGGTTAGAAAAAAGAAGTAAAACTCCTCCATACAATTAACATATAGAGTAAAAATTACCTTAGAATTTGTAATTATGGTAAGTTAGAAAAACTTTTGCTATAAAAATATAATTAAAATTTTAAACAACGATAAACAATTAAAAATAATAATTTAGTATAGATTTATGATGGTAAGGGTGAAAATTGAACATTAAACTCAAAAAAGAGTAACTAAATGCATCTCTCTCTTTTCTTTTTTCGAAGGTCGCAAAACCTATCATAACTCAGTGGTCAATTGACAACGAGGATGACCATCATTGGCTGCTATCCGTTAATGTGGGTTGAGTAATCAACACTATTCAAGGAAAATAAAGCCACTTGAAATGACTTGTTGGTGGTCCATAAGGGGATGGACTTACACTCTCACTAGATGCCTCTGGGTCTTGGGCCATTAGCCTGTTTCCTTATGTATGAGGAAGGTGAATTCCTAGCCAATCAAAAGCAATTTTAGGTCTTACTCCAAGACCAGGGGACATTTTCAACCTAGATAATATTTACAAGAAATTCAATTTCTTTTCTGATCATCATTGAAGCTAACTATAGCGGAGTCATGTGCTTTTAGCAACATCTATTTTTTTTTGTTTGCTAGCGTGTCCATGACTTGTGGGACTAGCATGTGGTCTAAGACACTGCAACCCAGGGACATCTAAGCCGTCAAAATCACCGAGGGATCGCACCCAGCCTGGGCCACACCAACCCTTAACATAGTTAGATTTTTTTTGGTGTCTCTTCTCGACTACTGCAAGTTTCAAACCTTGGTCTCCATACAGAATGAAACCCTCAAAAACCAATCACGCTAGCGAGATTTGACTAACAACATCTAATCTTTTATTTTTTATTTTTTAGTCCGTGACTTGTAGGACTAACCTGTGGCTAAGAAACTGTGACTCAAGGGCATTTAAGCCGTCAAAATCACCCGGGGATCACATTCGACCTGAGCCACACCAACCCTTAACATGACTAGATTTTTTGTCCTCGCAGATTTCGAACCGGTGACTTTAACATCACAGAGTGCCTTAACAACACACTCCCTTACCGACTGTCCTACACCTCGAGAACTAACAACATCTAATCTTAATCCCATATATAAAATCAAATATTATCTTTGAATACATTTAACCTTTTATACTAAAAAAAAAAACTAAATATATCTTTTTTATCAATAAACTTTTTTAATTAAAAAAATAATTATATAAATATCAAATTCCTCTTTGAAAACATTATGAACAACCATCTTGTTACTTTAGGTAGCTATCATCAAGATTGCGCAATGAAGGCGATAGTGATGATCTGTGTTAGTTACAATTGGGACTTTTGCAATTAATGGCATCTAATGTTGCCACGACTAATGTTGCAGTCACACCAACCGTTTTGTGCAGTGTGATTAGAAAGAACTTTTAAACCACTCTCCACACAAACTTTGCATGTCTATTATACCCACTGTACTATTAAATGGTTTGGTCCACTTAAATAAATTTCATGATTGAGATCAACAAATGCAACTCTCACTTGCCCATATTCATTGTACTAGAGACAATAGTCAAAAAATTATACTATTAATACAAGACAATAAGGCCCATTTACATGTGCTTTGCAAAACCTAATGTATTTGCAAGGGTAAAAGAATTAAACCCATCACAAATGACCCCCGAAGCCAAAAGATGACCATGTGTGACATAAGGCTTACTTCATCCCTCATATGCATGCAACTTCACAAATTGACTCAACTTTAACTCACTATAGGGACACAATTTACATCTATGAAGCTTAACCCTAGTTACAAATTTGCCAATCGACCCTTATATGAGTTTAAGGAAGATGTTGACATAATGGATAAATGACACATGACTAAGTTTGACTGAACATTTATGAGAAAATAAGGGATTGACTAAACATTTATGGGAAAATATGGGAAGAGTAATCTATTTTTAATGTAAAGTTAAGAAAAAGTAAGAAATATGACAATGAATATAGACTATGCCCTTGTTTGATACCATAGAAAATATTCAATACCATGTGCTTCTTTGAAAATCGATAAGATTTATGTATTTTTTTCTAAATAACAAGAGATACGAGGTTTTAATAGAGTTAAATTTTAGATATGGAACCGTTTTTTTTAAATTAAATTGTTTAATAAAAATGATTACATATCTTGTCTTTATAATGAATCCAAATTTTTTAAATTGATAATAGTATTTATTACAAATTGCATAAAAGGGTAAATATGAGAAAATAAAGTGTTTGTTGATTTTAGTTTGCATAAAAGGTAAATATGAAAAAATAAAGTGTTTGTTGATTTTAGTTTGCCTAAAAGGGTAAATATGACAAAATAAAGTGTTTGTTGATTTTAGTTTTTTTATTGCATAGCTTAGAAACAATGGTCACAATGTATGTGATGTACAATTTTCATTGTTCATTGGTGAGAAGAGACTCTGAATTGAACAAGATGAAAGTGATGGCTATGAGAGCTCTAACTCTTAAAATAGCTTGGAGTGATAATAAAGTCATTTTCAATATAAATATAATATAATCAGGGAAAAGTGATTTGTTTGGTAAAATTTAAATGTATTTCAAATATGCTTGGTGAATTTTCTCCACAAATGTTCTTTGAATCTCTCTTTTAGATACCTCAGTGTTTAAAAGAGAGATATGGTGGAATATTGCGAATATGTAAATAAAAAATTACAAAGGAATCAAAACTTTTACATACTAGTCCCGTGAGACAGCGCGGTTGGTAATGACAAGTACCTTTCTCCAAGTGTTGGGAGGAGGTCTTGAGGTCAAATCCGGCTGGGTCTCCGGGACGAATTGTAATGGCTACTTGTGATGTAAATGATTTATATCTCTAATATAAATCGAGTTAATTTCTCGTTGGAAAAAAAAAAAACTTTTACATACTAAAAGTGTCCATTGTTGTGCTTCACCAAATACATGCAAAACTTAAAGCAAAAAAAAATATACCTTTCTTTACTAAGACCATAAACACAAAGCAATAAAGCTACTGCAAAGAGGTGATAATGTGAAATGATACAAACATTTCAAATATCGAGGATATAAATGATTTACATTTGAAGCTTAGGCTAGCTTAATTTTTTTACACTATACCAATAATAATAATCTATATTTAAGGTCACTACCAAATCATACACCAAATTGGTGTATGAACCCCCCTTGCTTGTGGGACAAGGGACCCCCTCCGCTCAATGATTTGACTAGTAAAGTCTATAGTATACATACCCTACCCCCCTCTGGATTTGAACTTGTGACCTCTTAGGAGGAAACACATGTTCTTAACCATTAGACCCACTATGATAAACGTTATTAAGCACATTTCAAAGTTGTGCCATTTTCACTTCATGGTGTATGGAGTAGTGTTCAAGGGTGTATGATGTCATTGCGTTGATAAGCAATGCTCAATAGACCATACAATCAAGTTCTATGTAGAAGCACATACTTTTTTCTATGTCATGCGTGGGTAAACTACCATGTAACCATTGCAATCACACAATGATGCTGTAAAACAAAACAAAACATCAAACTAGTCCAATTATATGATAATGTGCAACTATATCGAAACATAAAATAAAAATGACGCAAATGATTTAATCCCAAAACCTAAGCTTCCTTAAAAATTTGCTCTCAAGTGATGATAAAGACTAATCCAAGGAGGTGATAATGTGAAAATACACATAAACATAAATGATGATAAATACCAACGTAGATCCATCTTAAACCCAAATTTATCAAGCATCGAGAGGAATCAAATTTCTTAAAGTGTAAATCTTAATTTATATGTTGTTATCTAAAGATGCAAAGTACTCATTTTTTTATTATAAATTGAGCGGATATTATTATTATTTTAAGGTAACGTTATCTAATCTAACTTCACGCTAACGTGACAACATTTCTCTCAAATTGGGTTGTAGAGCACCTTGCTACTCTCGATGCAACTAGTCCAAGAAGGTGATAATGTGAAAATACACATAAACATAAAATATAAAGGACATAAATGATTTATTTTAAAGCCCAAGTATTTGCCACTAGACCAATACAATGATGTTATTGCGTATTTTGAAGTTGTGTTTTTTTTTCTTTGATGTATGGAATAGTGTTTTAAGGTATATATACAATAAAGTTGCATTAACAAGTTAATACTCCACATAAATTAACAAGTTAATACTCAACAAACCATATAATTAAGTTTCACACAAAAGTCACAAAACTTTATCTACAACTTAAATGGGTAAACCACCATGTATCCACAAATAATAAACAATAATCTAATTTTAAGGTCACGGCCAAGCCAGAGATCAAATTGGTGTACAAGACTCCTTGTTTGTGGGACAAGATATCCCCTCTACACAACGATTTTATCACTAAAATTTACAGAAATGTACACACCCTACTCCTCTGGATTTAAACCTGCAACTTTTTTTTTTGTTTGTACTAGGGGAATCGACAACTAGCGATTCTCGTACTCACGTGACACGGTGTTGATCCCCGTCGGCTACCACTATAACCCCAGGTGCAACCACCTGGCCCGCAAGAATAGCGCACGAATAAATTCGGATAAGAATCAAACATGAGACTTCATTTTACAAATTTTCTTCCATTTACACGACACTTACCAATCTATCTACACCCGTACAGACAAACTTACAACCTTTTAAAAAACACCCCCACAAACTTATATTCAACAATATTTATCTTCACAAAAACTGATACATCACTATCTTAAAGTAAAAGCCTTCGCCTCCACATAGATATCACAACCAGAATTAACTATAACAAGGGGTCATGGTATCTTCAACGCAAGAACGAAGAGGATATCTTCAACATAGTAATGAAGAGGGTAAAATTGTGTGATGATAGCAAGCACACAATCACACAAATTTGAGATTCCCATAGGGCCATAGTCTTGGGATCTAAGACTTCGTAGACCGGTATAGGTAATCTTTGACTATAATGGCGCCGTTCAAGGGCATCTTATCTGGAGGGAGGGTAACCATGGTGACACGTAGGATCAATCAAATCCATATCTCTAAGAATTTTGAGAGGGCAATTCGTTGATATATATTATTTTTTTTTATATTAAATTTTTAAATATTTCGTTGATATATATTATTTTATTTTTATATTAAATTTTTAAATATTTTTACGAGAATTTTAAATTTGATTAATTTTTTTTTTTTTTCTTTCAAATATTTTAGGTTTTAGTATTTTTTTAAAAAATGATAAAAAAATGTTTTTATTGTTTAAATTATATTTTTGAATGCATAAACAAATTTAATATTTATTGGAAAATCCCTATAACATTGGATTATACAAATTTAACTATTTCTAATTACAAGTTTAACAACTTCTCACCAATTTTTAACAGAATTAAACCAATAATATTCCAAAAAACAAAAAATTTGAATCATTCAGGAAAACTCTATCATAATTTTAAATCAATAAAAATTCTAACTGCCTCTATCATCAGACTCTAATATCTATAACTATAATGCATAATTATACCAAACCAAATTTAAAAAAAAGATCAGGTCTCCACTTTTCAAAAAATGTTATAGATGATGCAAGCTGTTCTGTTGAATAGGCCAATCTGATAAAAATTATACGCCAATCCAATCCAATGCTTCTCGCTTCTCAATTCCTTCCCTCCAGGTCATCCACGAGCGAACAATACAATCCTGGGTTTGTCCTTGAACTTGCTTTCCTTTTCAAACCACTTGCTGTTCTCCATTTTACTATTGCCAAAGATTATTTATTAAATAATTTATTGGGCTATTTTAACACTGGTTTTGGTCTTTGCTCGTATGCCCAAAAAGGGACCCAACTCATCAGAATCCCTTTGCTTTGCCCAAGGCAATCCTCTTTTCTTCGCATTTATTCAGAATGTCCGGAGCTCCAATCTTTTCACCAATATAGAGGCTATAGAGAGCATGCAGCGCACTATCGATCCTGTTTTCTTCGTGGGACTTCATAGCTGATACTCAGCCATGGTTTGGTGGCCTTTTTCTACAAGTCTCTGGTTTTGGTTATTAGATTTGATGCATTAGAGACAGCCGAGAAGAGTTTTGATGGCAGAAATTGCTCCGGGTCCTCGGCTGCTGGTAATCCAGAGAGGTTTTTGCTGAAAGGGGGGGTAATTCCTTTTCCCTGCCTGTGGAGGAGGCTGGAGAAGAGTATTCGGCCCCTCTGGATAGCAGAGTATCCACCGGGATCTTCCTTATTTTAGGTTTCTGGAGCTAGCAGAAGAAAAAACTCATCTGGGTCCTTGTTGTAAGGTAGTATACATATTTAGAAAGAGCTCAGAAGGTTCACACCCTGTTCTGTTGCAGGAAGTTTACAGAGGGTTTGCTTTTCATGGGTTCTTGTATCTGAGACAGTTTAAGGAGGGAATCGAGTTGGGTCTCTGTTTTGAGGGCAGTACATGGTGTTGAGAAGACCACCGGGGGCTTAAACATCATAAAGCCATTTGGGTCGGAGTCGGGATAAGGTCCAGGGTGGGGTTTTGTATCAGAGAATGCATTTGGGGTCCTTGTTGCTGGGGCTGTAGAGGCTTGAGAAGGAGCTTTGAAGATTTCTGTTGCAGCTTAAGCTATTTGAGTTCTTCTAGGACTTATTGGGCTGAGTTTGGAAGGAAAACTGTGAAAAGACGGTGGTCTTGAAGTGGGTCATTTGTTGAATTTGTGTAAGGCCATGGCTGTGAGGGTGGTTAATCAGGCCTGAGAGATGGGACTGGGGCCAGGTGTTGTCCAGGTAGAGGCATGGGAGCAGGTGGGCAATTCCAGTCGGGTCGGAGGCCGGCGAAAAAAAGGATGAAGCCGAGGCGCGGGGATGCTGGCATGGTCTGAACTTTGGGCTCATGAGCAGCTGCATCTCCTCCAGATCCAAAGTAGATAACTCCATCAGCAGCACTGCTATCCATTCTGGTATCTATCTCTCCTGGAAATTTTCGTCGAGTGTCTAGTTTAGTTGGGTCATTTATAAGCCCTCTCTTTTTATCTTTTATAGAATAGTGGTTAGGATGAATGGTTTATTGTCTTTTGTTTTTGGAGTGCTTAAAGAAACATGCCCCGAAGCCTGCACTGCAAAAAGCTGCAAAGAGTGGACCTCCTTTGGCCTAGTTGCAGGTCTGAGGGCTATTAATCTATTCTATTCTGCCGAAATTGCCAGGGACTTGCAGCCAGCCTCATTCCTTTGAAATTTTTGCCTTACCTTATGAGTGAGGCAGAGCACGGTGGGAATGGAACCCCAATGGACGGCTTAAAACTCCGTTGACGTCACCAGTGAACCAACACCCGTTGGCTGGTGTATAGTTTATTGTAATCTGTGACTGTATGTTTTTGCATTTAGGGAAATCAAGAAACTTGTGTTCTCTACATGTATGACGTAATCCCTTCCTACCCATTCACGGAAGCATTCCTGTAAGGTTGTAGTGATGAATACGTTTTTAGCACGATGATAAATGAATTTGTCTTAACGGGATCGTTAAATGGTCCCTTGGTTAGGGAACACAATGGACTGGTTAAGGAATCTAATGGACATATGCTTCTCCGTTTCCCTGTTTTGTTCAAATGAATCTAATGGCTGATGCAGGCCTCCCAATCCATGGTGAGAGGTCAGTGTCAAATAAGCATAGAGTTATGTTGGAGCCCTGAGCTTTACCAACTCAATATCAAATTCTTTTTCTTATAATCTTGGAGTTTGGTATGTTACGGGCATCAGGTTGTGTACATCCCCAGTGCATAGTCAATTTTGTATAAATGGGTACATGTATTTTTCATGTTATTCTGTTTTCTGCAGCGCAGGACATAATTGCTTTAATAATATATATGCCATGTGTGCACTTTTACATCCTTTTGATTTAACCCATATAAATGAATTCAGTAGATTTGAAATTGTTTACATATGTTTCTTGAAGGAAATCAGTGATCATGTGTGTTGTCTGTGTTTTTTATAATCTTTTTGTTGCTGATGTTGGTTTTATATCTTCCAGGATGTTTAGATGCTTTAGTCCTTTGGTTCTGTAATCTGTAATGCAGCTAGTATTACCTTTTATTCAGCTAATATATACCCTGTGTATAGTTTTTCTTTTTCAGTGAAATGTTGCTAGGAAAGCATGCATCATATGATTATGTGGTCTGCATGTATGATATGTAGTCCTCATTCGTCTTCTTGAAATAATTTAGTAGATTATGCCTGATTTGTTGGCCAATTTTCATACAATTCTCTGTAATTTTGGTGTGTGGGAAAATCAGGGTCTACCTATACCATACAGACACTTGTTTGCATATGTACCTAGATGCTTATAGAGTGTACTGTAGCCCTTTTTTGTAACCTTGTCTACAGTAAATCTTTTATATTTTACACACTTGTTGTGTAGGTGTACTTTTCTCTAGTGATTATATAGGTGAACTAGAACCCAAGTGCATGGTATATCTGAGGATGGTGTCCTGTTTTTATATTATTCTATCTCGTGATAAAATTCGTAGATAAGATAACATATGTATATTAATGTCCAACAAATGACCAAATAGGTCATTGGGACCAAGTAGATAAGGATAACATATGTATATTAATGTCAACAAATGACAAAAATAGGTCATTGGGACTGTTCAATACAAAAGTGTCGATACATAGTGGGATTGATACGTCTGGTTTCTTTGATATGTTATTTGATTTGTGTGTATATCAGGTTTCATGGGCATTTTGTATGTATATTTAATACCGATTTTTTAACTTGTTAAGTGGATTGTTCATTTTCGTATAGTTGTGAACTGCTTCTGGTTGTGTACGAGAAACAGGACCCATATATTATTTAGTGCAAATGTGTTAAAAATGACGCATTTTAAAAATTTATTAGAGCAAAATTGTAAGAAACAAATGAAAATCTAGCTGTCTAGATTTTGTTCTATATGACTTTATGAATCATCTCTAAATTTTTTATAATCGTTGGTGACTATGGTAGGCTATGATGTTCATGACTAACAAATGCAATGACTGGACTGCATTTATTACAGCTGAAACTAAATCTCCAAATGATAGTAGCAAAGAGCCGCCTGCCGCTCAGACAGTGTCTTCCACAAGTACTAGTAATACAGGAAGCAATCCATCCACTCCCAAAGTAGGGGATGAATTGAAAGTTGCATCCCAGTTGCGGAAATTCACCTTTAATGACTTGAAGTATGCAACCAGAAACTTCAGGCCGGAAAGTCTTCTTGGTGAAGGTGGCTTTGGTTGTGTTTTCAAAGGTTGGATAGAAGAGAATGGTACTGCTCCTATCAAGCCTGGTACTGGTCTGGATAGAAGAGAATGGTACTGCTCCTGTCAAGCCTGGTACTGGTCTCACTGTAGCAGTAAAAACACTCAACCATGATGGACTGCAAGGTCACAAGGAATGGCTGGTAAGAAATTGATTAAACTTTTGAAGGTCAGATGGTGCAGAATGCATTCTCTTTTAAGTTGGGTTTGGGATTTGGAGTTATCTGAGGTTAACACTGGTGGGTTTATGTAATAGTGTCTGAATGCTGCTTTCTTTTTTTGTTTTCTTAAATTCACTGTGCAGGCAGAAGTCAATTTTCTTGGGGACCTTATCCATCCTAATCTGGTTAAACTCATTGGGTATTGCATAGAAGATGATCAGAGGCTACTTGTGTATGAGTTTATGCCTCGAGGTAGCCTGGAAAATCATCTCTTTAGAAGTAAGTAATATAAATTTCGAAATTTTGCTGTGCATATAATGATATTGGCGGTGCTGTTTAGGATAATTTATCTTGTTTTTGTGATGGTGGTATCAGATCTTGTTCGAAATTTTGTTGTCCCTAATTACGGAGCTTCAGATTGGCAACATAGGGGTTAAAAGTTGATTCATATGACTGAAACTGAATGTAAATTGGTTGTCCAAATTAATGCTCATTTTCACTAACAAAAGTTTGTATGGATATTCAAGAACTGGAGTTATTATGTTTTCTCATGCCATCGTTATATCAATCTGTGCTGGAATCAACATACAAGTAATTGATCCTACTGTTGGCCAACATAGAATTGTGAATTTTTTGTTGGTGGCTTTCCACCAGTCATAATTTATAAACTCACAAGTTTTGTTTCTTTATTTTTGAGGAACATAACATCTAAAACACTGATAGCTTTGCAAGGTTTTAGTATGGAGAAGAATTGCGGTTGAAATAAAAAAAATGTGTCTAACTGTGCCTACCAGAAATTTAGATTAAGACCTGCCAGTATCCACTTGTCTTTAATGCTTAACATTAATTTTGTCCTTTTTCTTTTCTTTCACTAGAAAAATGTGAAAACAAAAATCGGATGAAAGTGTCTCGAGGGATAGGGACTAGAGTCTTTACTCATTTATTTTGGTTTCTTTTAAAATATGATTTTTTCACGATCTAAAACACACTTTTGGGGCTTTGTTTTTGTGTTTGTTAATACAGTGGCAAGTGTAAGGAGAACAATGCATGATAAAGGGGCATTCATTATAGTACTTACATACGAGTAATCTACATTAGAAAACAATGCATTTTGCTGTCTTAGCAATAATGCAGGCTGGGTGCATTCTCTTTCATGTCAATTGCCAACAACTATATTTCTTTTTTTTAATAAGCATAATGATATTCACGAATTTATCAGGAAGTCTCTGTTTGGGATAATATATTACTGTTCTTAACATTAACATGAAATATGTTCATATTTCTTTGCTTTGTTGGTCACTATCTTTGTGTTTTCTGTTATTTTCCTTCGTTGTTTTATGTATATATGAATGCAAAATGAAATTTAAGAAAGTAGGAAATGTACATGAGGTATGCAGAATTTTTAAAAGCAGAGAGCTTAAATGGATTGATTTATTGTACTACAGCCTTATAAAGGATACCTGCCCTGACAGAGCTTGCCTAAAGGAGGATGAGTGGTCCTGAAAGTCCTAATTTCTTTTCTTTGCTAATCAATGAACAGGCAACGCTGGTAAAACTAATGGACATTATCCAGACAACGCTGGTAAAACTAACCTTTGTTATCAAGTGATGAGTATTGAGATTATCAAGAGATGAATGAACAGGCAGCGGGTCCTAAATATTGATAGAATAGCAGCAGAAAAATGACTTTCAGTTGAGGTTGGTAGTCCCTAGCGTTTTCTCCCTTGGTGATCACCTAAGTCACCTGTTTTGAGTTCGGCAACCTTGAAATTCAACAAAAGGTCGACAGAGAAAAATTAGGTGATAAAATTTGACATAAAGTTTGGCATTAAGTTCAGGATACTACAAAATTCAAAATTTCTAAAGTAAAAAAAATAGATATAATAAAATTTATGTAAGCGAGGGTTGAGGCCATTGCTATAGCCTATAACAAACTCAATTCATTGTAATAAAATATATAATATATTTTTTAATAAAAATATAAGAAATTTAATGGAATAAAAATATATTAAAAATATAACAAATTCTTTGTAATAAAAAATATAATAAAGATATAGCATTTCAATGTAATAAAAATTATATATAGAATAAAGTTGAGGGTCGAGGCTGTTGGTCGTCATCTAAGTATGTGGTTGCTGTCAGAGCCCGTAGCTGTCGCTGGCCTGTGATGGCAGTTTGTGAGTCGTGAGTCGGGAGGAGTTGCTGCTGCTGGTCGGGGTGTGTGAGAAAGGTGGGATTCAGGAGGGGCCGGGATCTGTCACTGAGAGAGAGGGTGGGATGTGGAAGGATACTTGGAAGTTGGAGAATTGAATGAGTGAATGGACCGGAGGAAGGAATGAACCGTGGTTTAAAAAGTTTTTTTTCTTTTTTAATTTTCTTAACCGTCAGAAAAAATTTGAACCTCAATGAACTTCAGCGAACCTGATTGATTTTCAGGCAAATATATTTGATGTAAAATTAGAATTCGAATTTGGCTTGCAGTTTGACTTGAAGTTTGGTGAACTTCAATGAATTTGTTCGGATTTTCTTGAAGTTTGGCGAATTTTGAACCTGAACCTTCAAATTTGCCAAACATGGTGACTTAGGTCATCACCTCTATAGTTACTGTAACTTTCTTCACTTGTCAACATTATGGCTAACTGTTTATTCATAATATACCAGCCAATTTCTAATTTGGCTACAATGCATTTTGTCCTTCAACAAGTTTCTAGACAAATTAAGTCGCTCTAATGCATGGTGCAGGGGCAATGCTCATGAAAGATTCTGGTTACTTCAGAGTATTTGCAATGGGAAAGCTCTTCTCTGAGAAGAGAGGTGAAATCTAGATTCTATTCCAATCAATTTCACTGGCAGCAGGTCTTGATGATGGAATGTGCACTGCCTTTGCAGATTCCCTTAGAAACTAATAGCTGAAAGTTTGACTTCAGAATTTATTCCATTATTCCATGATTTGGAAGAAAAAGAAAAATCTGTCATTCATTATCTTGAAGTTGATCCTTTCAATCCTCAAAAGAGTAATTTTGATGTTCTAGACTTAATCCATCTTCAGAATGACAAAATTCAGCATTGGTCCCTGTTTTCTCCTCTATGAGCTTTGGATACATTAAAGACATCTGCCATGCAAAGTCTGTTTACTTGCTGGGATTGTTAAACATCATGATTGACGTTATGCAACCAAGGGTTACTTTTTTCGGGAGCATATGGTATCTCTTACCCTAGGTGGTTGGTTTTAGGACATTGTAACAATTGGTGCAAAAGAAATCGATTGTTTTTAAGTTGCAAGGATCCCCTATATTGAAGGATTTTAATGGTTTTGAGGACATTTCCCTTTAAACTTTGCAATCATATTGCATAGCATAGGCCGTAGGGTTGAATAATTTTCCATAGCTCCTTCCTATATAATTGCGGACACGGTAGCTTACTGAATTGAATGGACAGAGGTCAAGTTTAAATAACAGGCTCTGCTACATTATCTCCAATTCTAGGTTTAAGTAATTTAGTCTACCTTTTTTTCCAAAGAAAACCTTGCAGGGAAACCCAAGGGACATGCTTGGTAAACCCATCGGCGCAGACTTGTGTGCCTCACCCAGGGGGATTTGAACTAGCCAAAATGCTCAGCGTCATTGGTGACAACTGGTTGAGCTAACACGTTAGATTCCATAATTTAGTCTATCTATGCAACTTATTGCTAACATTGAATCAACTAACCTGATGTTCAACATTTAACCAATAGCAGTGTCGCTATAACATTGTTTTGAAGGATGTCAATGTAGCAAATGTAAGATGGCATGCCATAAAATGTTAAACTGAAATATATCTTTTGGTGATCTAGGGGAAATTATTTAAACTTTTCGGCTCTATCTTTTTCTAACAAGTTAAACAAAATGCTTAAATATAGTGTGAACTTTGAAGTCAGAAGAACTAATATTTATTAATTCTTCAGTTCCCATCACAATTATTTCCATCAAGTCTTCATTTTTGACTTCTCTGCACCTTGTTGGCTTTCAATTGACTTTTGTCGAAGTAGTAGTTCTGTTAGCATTTTGGTTGAGAATATATATCGCTTGTTTTATTTGCAACATGTATGCTCTGTTTTAAAAAAAAGAGGAAATTTATTAATATTTAAATTTAATATTACTGTTTACATAAAGCTCATTTGACAACCTGGATGATCCTTGTGCCAAATTCAGATTACTCTCCCAAAATCCACAATCCTTAAATGGATATTTTCGGTTTCCATCCTTTCTATTTTATACATTCCCAATCTGATCCATCTATCTGCCCTATAAAACCAATCTTTTCAATCTCTGGTCGGCTAAAACTATTGCTGCTTCTACCTAAACCAGTCCTGACCGGGCCCACAAATCTATATAAAATCTGTTGTGCCTTTGTGCACTTTGTCTATAATAACAATACCATGGATGGTATGATCTCAATTTATCTTATTCAAAATCCTCTCCAATTTGACATTCATCTTCTCCCAATGCACCTAATACCTTGCTGCCATCTCTGGTTTCCCAATGCACCTAATACCTTGCTGCCATCTCTGGTTCTGAAGTTACCTGGGTCTGCCATCATTGACTTCATCCTGGAAGGATGACTGGTTCTTTGCCTGGCCTTCTTGTGCCACCCAAATTCCTGCCCATCCCATCTTCGGACTATCTTTTGCTTCTTGCCTTTGTTTTCATAGCTTCTTAGTATAGGACTGGGCCATGCCTGCCACCTGCACTCTCTAGATTGCTCAAAAGAAAGTTTTGAGTAGAATCTCTACTTAATATTAATTTTTAATTGTAAACTGAGTAGCTGCCTTAAAAGCTGTCCCATCATCCTTTTTCTCACATTATAGTCCCACCAAGGAAATCCATAAATTTTTGTGATGGTAAGATTCACCCTTATCTCCATATACTCATACACGTCATTGTTATAATTTAATGGTCCTAGGATTATGATCAGGGTTCTTAGTGCCATCCTGAAGTGGAACAATCTTAACCTTTAAGGTGTGTAATCTGATCCCTCAATTAACCATTTTGTCTGTCAATGTTTTCAGATTCCTTTTTATATGTTCATAGTAAACCTGACTTCTGTGAAGAGTAAAATGCAACCCTTGCATTCCTCCAAAAAATCCCGCAGTTTCCTGTTTTGCTCCAAATTCTATACCTAAGCTTGATGGTGAACATAAAATCAGTTAACATCAATAGTTTATTTATTTTCAGAGTCTTGCACAGATAAAGCCCTTGAAAGGCCATTTCCATTGTTATTAGCAAGACCAATCCCCAAGGCAAAGATGGCAATCAATCATCCTTCATTATCTTCTATTACCCGCTACCTTCACTGGCAACCCCATCAAATTTTAAACTAGCCCACTCATCCAGAATTGAACCCAAAGTAAAGATCCCCCTAATATGATCACCCATTAGCTTATTTTCAAGTTCCAACAGAGATCTGAAATGTGCATGCTACCATGTATATTAACTTTTTAGTGACAGTCTTTTATTGTTCATTCTGTAGGATTAAGTAGTTGTATTGTTTCTTTACTGCTACTTTCTCTTCTGGATGAACTGTGATGGTCATGCCTACCCTTTTTTTAAGGTCACACCTACCTTTTTTTTAATCTAGATTGTAGTCTTTGCTAAAAGTGTGCTAGTTTTCCATTTAAAACAGCCAATAGAAAACTCTATACATCTTTCCATGGTATTATAATGTCATGGAACTAATTTTTTTATATTTTTCCTGACCACATGCCCCACATCTGTTAGGGATCTCCTAAATTTAGATGTAGGGATTATTATGTAGTTTGAATATTATTCTAACAAAAATCTTTTGCATATGTTTAATGTAGTCTGGTGTTACCATTGTGCATGCAGAAGGGTCCCTGCCCCTGCCATGGTCTATCAGGATGAAAATTGCATTGGGTGCAGCCAAGGGCCTGGCATTTCTTCATGGAGGAGCTGAAAGGCCTGTGATTTATCGGGATTTTAAGACGTCCAACATCCTGTTGGATTCGGTTTGTCCCTATAACCCCAAATACTTTAAATTACTAAGCATTGCCATAGTATGGATTTTAATAAAGACTTTGGTTGACTGAGAGACTATGCACTATAATGAGTTTTTTGCATGACTGAAAGCCGGTGTACCTCATGCAGGAATACAATGCCAAGCTTTCTGACTTTGGTCTAGCAAAAGATGGACCTGAAGGAGACAAAACTCATGTTTCTACTCGAGTCATGGGAACTTATGGCTATGCAGCTCCTGAGTATGTAATGACTGGTGAGCATTCCTGATAGCTTATAAGTTACAAGTTAACTTGTGTTTACATGAACTTCAGAATCTCATCAGCTCCAAAAACTGTCAGAAATTGTCTGCATAATTTAAACTGATTGATTCTCACTACAGGTTATCCTTAGTGTGCATCCTATTGAGGGTGGAAGGTGATATGGATTTCTCCAAGGCCTAGACAAACTAGGGTGAATACACCAAATTATTTAAAAACTATCCCGAATATAAACTTTTAGCTTCACTATAATCATGTTAAGATTATAATTCAAATATATCTGATGCCTTGGTGAAGCTGGTACTTTGACTATAACAACTAATTAATATCTGTTCATAAATAAATAATATATTTATACACTCAAATTGAAAGGATCTAGTTTTTTGGATCACAGTAATGACACTACTGATTCTTTGGGGTTCATTGGGCAGAGAGCTTAAAAAACAATTAAGATTCACCCTTCTTGTTGCTAATTTTATCATATATTGATGCCAGTCCAGGTCTCCTAGCCATGAATTTAAAGGTTTTATTTACGGCAGTTCTGAAGTGTGTGGTTGAAAGTAATGGGAACATCTTATACTTTTCGTCAATGGGTTTTGTAAACCTGAGAATTCAGTAGTGGATTCTGGAGTATTGGGAATAGGAAATATCTGGAAATGGAATATACAATTAAGGAAATTAGGCAGCAAGGAAACCTGATGCAAGAAGACACTAGGATGTTGAATATGGGGCAGTTATGGAACCATGGGCATATTGTGTGGGTCACTCGATGCAATAGCAGGAGATGATTATGATTCAATTTCAGATCTATTATGAAAACCTGAGGATTTTAGGATAGGCTGCTGGCTGCATTTATTGATAATGGAATCTTGGATCTATATGATGCAATGAGTAACTGAGAAAACGGTGCTATCACTAAATTGGTTGTAGACTCTCCCCTCTGAATTCTCCAAACATGTAGTTATTCTTTCAAGTTTTCTCCATGATCTGCATGTTCCTTAAGTAACCTTGCCTCTTTATTTAGGAAACAGCCCTCCTCTGGGCACACTTGAACATGAGGAGACATCTAACATGAGGTGAAGTATTTCCTTTAGCTTAGAAGCTGCATCTGACAGGTATTTATTTCATCAAAATCACAGGGGACTTGCGTCATTTCATAGTGGAAACTTTGCAATTCTATTCCCTATTCCCTTAAGAGCCAATTTCCTTACGTAGCCCTGCTTTTTCTTTTAGCTGGAAATATTTCTTTAGGAAACAGCCCTCCTAAGTTGAACATGAGGAGACATCTAATGTGAGGTGAAGTATTTCCTTGGTTTAGAAGCTGCATCGGACAAGTATTTATTTCATCAAAATCACCGGGGTCTTGCGTTGATCCTCATCTTGTTTGTTCAGGGTACTATCCTCCGAGTTTTGAACCTGGGTCTCACTGTGGTAAGCCCACACACTTGCCACTGCATCACATCCCAATGGATGTCCTGCTAAGAGCCCAGTATTTGAGATTTGCTTCGAAATTGTATATGGGTCAAGCATTGTACTTGAGCATCCCTTGAACTTATACAGCTAGCTACCATTGATCATGTTTGTCTAATGCAGATTTGTCGCAAGTAATGTTTGTGAATATTCATCACACTCTTTGTACTAGTCGATTATGCTGTTTCCAAGGCTTTAAAGTCAACTGCACATGCTTGGAATTCCATGCAAGCACTGAGTGCCTTCTAATAGAGGACTTAGACTATAATGATGACAATGCTAGAGATTCTATAGGGACAAGCCACGTTCACCTTTCAACACAGCCAACAAGGTAACACTTGTGTAAGCCATAATATGTTTGTGTCATCTTTGGGATTATTAAACCATATTAGTCATCAACGTCACGTTGTACTTAAAATATGGTAAGTATGCTGAAACCCAAACACAAAAAAGTGTTGGATAAAGTAGATTCAATAAATATGAAAAATAGGATATAAAATTAAATACAAAATTTTAGAACAAGTTGTACAAATATATGGTATTGCTGTAATTTTTTTTGATAAAATGCTTTATAATTATATCAATATACAGAATGAAAGTACATATGTTTTATAAAAAAGTCTCTGAAAACATCACCATGAGCTGAGGCTGCAAGGCACAAAACGTAACCTATCAAAACTTGCTACGCAGGGCATCCAAAAATAAACAGTCATAATCCACTACAGTGGTCGAGACAGATAAAAATTAAGACAGGTAAAACATGCTAGCTGGACAAAGTGAATGGTCAGATCAGGAAATTGTTGGGGTCAATCCCACTGTGGGAAGGGGGTATTTGTTTTCAGGAGGCCCCCATTCTTCAGCTGTAGGCTCAGGATCGGCAACGACGGGCTCCCATCCATCATTGCCCTGCATAGGTTCTCCAGGGGACACTGGTTCAGAGATGGCCAGTGGGACATTTGGAGAACTGTTGAACCAAGGGGCCCTCCGAAGCCATAGCGGGTAGGGGTGGCCAATTCCTGCACCTTTCCTGGTGCTCTCTTACTTCTCGGCCTGTCCTCTGTCGAGGTCAACAGTCGTGTAAAATTCCCACTCAATTTTTTTTTGGATTTTTACTCAGTTTTGCTGAGTTGGCATTTCGTCAAACAGTTTGCTTCTGTAGTGTTTATATGTATTTGCTGATGTAAAGGTTTTATAAATAGTTTGCAGCCTTTGAACTGTGTTTAGTCACATAGGATATGGCAATAAAACTATGAAAAAATACACAGAGTGTGTGCCAGCAACTTATTACACTAGAATTATGAGCAACAATAATATATTTGTCTCGCACATAGACTATAACAGCAAACAATGGAGACAAGTTTGTCCTGTGTGTTAAGTAAATGTGCTGCCTGTGTAGTAAATACAATGTACAACAGCTATATATGAAGAGACAGACCTGTAGGATGAAGTTTGTGTGCAGCGACTGATAAATAAGTGAACAGCATACCTCCTTACAGCCAAATCGACCACAGACAGAGACTACACAGTGTGTGTTTCTCACAGAGAACTCGTTCAGCACATAAGAACTCAGCTCCTTCTTTATAGATTTGACCCCAGCAGTCAACTCATCCAAATCTGGAAGGTGATAACGGCCACCAGTGAAGCGCTTTTCTCTTACTCAAAACTCTGTCCACAGTGAGAATATGTCAACCCACTAACAAGTATATTGTTCCCACACAGCAATAACCCAGATCACAGAGAAATAACTCGGTTCCACTGCCATATATGCGCCCAGCCACACAGAGATACGCCCAGACTGAAGAAATTCGTCCCCACAGTGAATTAATTTGGTTTCAACTTTCCACACTCAGAAAAGGCAGCCACAGTCTTAGCTCGATTTTTTCTCTTCTCAACTTGGCCTCTGAAAAAAGGAGATTCGACCCACACAATATTTAATGCTCACCACCAACAAGAAAACCAACAGGAAAGGAAAGATCTCAGCTACTAACAAAGATAAACTCGGCTGCAAAGAAGCACAATGAAGAGATCTGGAGTCATCTCTTCTCCAAATCTAGCTAGGGTGTATTGTTGCAACACTGAAACCAGTAAACAAAGAAGGGTTTCCAAAAACCCTACTCTCTCTTCTCAAGAGCTCTACAAAATCTTTTCTCAAAATGAACAAATGCAAGAATGAGGGGCGCCTCCTCATTTCCCCTCTTTTATTTCTCCATCGAGTTATTTCCCGCTCACTTTACTTTTACTTTTCTTTTTAAAGTCACTTTATGCTTGCACATTTTATAATTTTCAAGTGACTTCATTTGCCTAAGACGACCCATGTCCCCCTTTTTCCCTTTATAAAGTTATTTCCTAGGGAAAAGTTGAGTTCCCTAGGTAACTTTTCCGACTCTACAGGAACCAATTTAGGCTAATGGAATCACTCCTTATGCCTCCTAGGCCAATGGGGACATTACAAGTCACTTGAAGCTCTAGAGTGTGCAGAGTTAGCAGCTGAGTTTCTTTCAGGAGGCACTCCACTCTGGGACATGGTGCAATGGTCTTCATTGCCATAATAAGCACAATTCTATAAGAAAATTAGAATGCTGAGCAGTCAACAGTCCAAACACACTTTGGATTAAAAACTCTATAGACATGTTGCCTAGAAAAAGATTGAGAATAGTGATAAACATATGAATTTTTTACTGCAAAGACTTTAGCTTACTTTTCTTGAAAATTGTTGAACCTTTTAATAAAGTTTCAAGTCTGGCCAATGCACATTGATTGTTGGAAAAAAACAACCCTTTTCTGATGTTTTGGCATGGTGAATTAAGAAGACAGGAAACTAATCCACAGACCCGAATTCAGTCCTTTTTTGTCAGTGATAATTTTCAAGATTCCTCGGCAGAGGTTGTTGATATTTATCAGGGTACAAACCATGTGCTCCCAACAAAGGCAACATGGTAAGCCCCTCCCAACAGAGGCAACAAGGTAAACCTCCCTTTCTCAAGTGTGAACCACGTTCACCACCCAAAAAGTCTTCTGAACTGTTTTATATCCCGCCTGTAGCTTGTCTAGGAAGGGGAAAATTTTGGAGAATAGTCTGAGAATATTCTATGCAATGCTTTATGTTTGAAAGGAGGAAGCAAGTGGTTTATAGTGCAGTTCTTAATGGATTGGTGTACTTTATAGAGAGGGGGTTGTCTGAATGGTACTTGAGAGTTTCTAGTGGTCAAATTGTTAAGAGTCCAGTTTACTATTTCTATCTTCCTTCTACAAACTTTAAAATATATAACTATTGAAGCAATGCACTTGCAAAGACTTGGAACAAAAACTAAGTTTTTCTTATTGCAAATAATATTTTCAGACAAATCTGCATGTATGGGTCAGGAAGTTGCCCTAATATGACCAAAATGGTTGTATGTAGCATCGTGTAAAAAAAGGATACCCTTAAGGAGTAGCTATCAGTTTGATGAAATAGTCATTCATGGTCCCTTATCTAGGATTGCTTTTGTTATGCTTTTCCCCAAAGCAGAATTGAACAATCCCACCTTGTGGTCTCATTGTCAATTGATTAGCTGTCATTGTGGAACTCAACTCTTAGCTGTCATTGTGGATCTCAACTCTTAGATGTTCATTCACATTGTCTGCAGTTTTTTGCAGCTAGTGATTTGAGTACTGATATCCTTCCCTATAAGGCCATCATCCATCATATCTCTTAGTATACCGAGTTTTGGTTCTCAATGGCAGTTTAAGCATGGGAGAAAAAGAACTTAACTGTGTTTTGTGTGAAGAACACCTTAAGCAATTACAACCCTTTTTTGAGCATTCCCAAAATGTACAAAATATTGTCTTCCATTGGAAACGTGAAGATTGTTTTTTTTGGTCTAATTGTGATTATTGACCATGAAATAGTATGGATGATAGGTGCAACTTGCAGGAGGCAATATGACGTCTAGACTTGAGAAATTGGTGAATATTATTTTCTGATTAGAACATGTAAAAGTATTTATATTTTAATAAGTTAAATGTATGTTGTAGATTATATATAGTTAAGAGCTAAGAATAAAGGCAGTTAATAAATGATTATTTACTGCACTGTGCTATATGAGCAGAATGTACATTTTCATATCTTATGGATCTGAAATTCAAGTATGTATCTCTCTATCCAAGATCTCTGTAGGCATCCATACAAAGATTAGTTCAGGGGATGGTTAATAATCTTGCCAAGATTCATTTTCATTCATGCTGACTGCTTTTATGCTGCCCCGGTTAGAGTTCTTTTTTCTCATAGTAAGCTTCAGTTCACCCAATGCATGAAGCTGGCAGCATATGCTGGAGTCTATTTTTTCATGCTGATTGATTTTTTTCATGTCTGAGATTATCTCATAGGAGTTAATCTTTCCAAGCAATGCATAGATAGTTAGCTATGTATGTAAAATAACTAATTTGTATAAATATTACTTTGATTACAGCAATCCAAAGATATCAAACCATTGAGATTTCTCTTGTTTCAGGACATTTGACATCGAGGAGTGATGTATATAGCTTTGGTGTTGTTCTACTTGAAATGTTAACTGGTCGAAGGTCCATGGACAAAAGCAGGCCTAGTGGGGAGCACAATCTGGTGGAGTGGGCTCGCCCTTATCTTGGCGAGAAAAGAAGGTTATATCGTCTTATAGACCCCCGTTTGGACGGTAACTTTTCCATTAAAGGAGCACAAAAGGCTGCCCAATTGGCTTGTCATTGCCTCAGTCGAGATCCAAAAGCTAGGCCTTTAATGAGTGAGGTTGTTGAGGCACTCAGACCTTTGTTGAATTTGAAGGACATGGCAAGCTCATCCTTTCACTATCAAGCTTTGCAAGCAGAACGTTCAAGTCGGCAACAACAATTGGCAAATGGAAATGGACAGTTGAAGAATGTTGCATATCTAAATGGGCAATTGTCTTCAAAGAATGGACGCCCACGAGTTATCACGAATATTTCTCATGCTTCGCCATATCGTCAATCTCCAAGGCAAAATGGTAAAGGATCATAGGTGATTGGACTTCTTTTCCATCATTTCTTTCTTCTTGAATTTGTAAACTTGTCACTAAAGCTGCTCAGCTTCAGTCCTTTTCAACTTACCAAGGGGAAGCAGTGTGAACTTGTGAAGCGTGGGTGTGTTATCTGTACAAGTCTTGAACATTTTAAGAGGTCATTTCTGGAATCCTGTAGAGTAAGTTCAACTATTGTGGAAAGTTTATGCTAAATTCTCTGATGCTGTATAAAATTATTAGCCTATCTGACCAATCATAGCAGGGGATAATACGCGACATGTTGCTGCGACTTTGTCTTTAAATTAAAGTAGCAATGGGGGTACTATGAGAACTCTGCTTTGTCTTGGAGTTGGAGCATTTTACTGTGGCTTTGTAAGTTTTCTTTTGGACTACTAACTAAATGGGCGCCTTGAGTTATAATTGAATGTGTAAGTTTTATTAGACAAACATATTTCCATCAGAAGATTCAGAGTCCTTGCTTTCGAGAATATTACTGGGCTGAACTCTGTTTTAGCTAGTTGGTTATTCTGTTTTTTGGGCTTTTGTTTGATAACTCAACTTAACCCTAATAAGATTCAACAACTGTGGCAGTCATTTTGTATGTTGTTTGGGCCACGAAAACACTTGTCAGGGTATATTGTGATATTATTCTAATTATAGTAAACATGGTTCCCAATATGTGGGGGTGCAGATTCGTCGGTACGTGAGTTAAGAATCAAGATTAAGTTAATTTGTTTTACCCTAACATTAACATAATAGGGTTTCCCTGTTGCTTACGTGGTGTGAGGGTATTAAGCATGTGTCAGCTGTCCCTGTAATAATGAAATAATGCATTATAAGTTTTACTTCAGAATTGAAAGTCAAATCTACTATTATCTTTGTTATTTTGCTTCTTGGCCCTACCGTGGCTTGGAAGGCCTACCTTTCAGCTCCTTGAATTGGGTATCTTGCGTAAGATTGGTTGTCTCGAGCTACTAGTGGTTTTGTTGTCCAAATTTTGCTAGAAACGACGGTTTGTAAGTGCCAATAATATATTTGTAAATATAAACAATGATTACAAAAATAGACATTTAAAAAATTGTTACATAATCTGGATACACACATTATAGTGATTACATCGCAATACCATTGATTGATCAACGATAACATATTGAAATTTGAATACCATTGATCGATCAACGATAACATATTGAAATTTGATATTCAAATAGGCATCAACATACATTTATTTAATTATAAAAAGTACCTGTTACATAGCTCAAAATGCCAAAATGAGGAAAAATTTGAAACATGAAAAGTCACAGTATATCAAACCATCTGAGATAGTTTGGTTGCTTGATGGTGAATTCACCATATTTCACAATGCCAAAATTATGAAAAAATCAAAACATGAAAAGTCACAGTATATCAATCCATCTAGCGATCTGAGATAGATTGGTTGCTTGATAGTGAATTCACCATATTTCAAAATATCAAAATGAGGTAAAATTCAAAACATGCCAAAATGAGGAAAAATTCAAAACATGAAAAGTCACAGCATATCGAGCCATGAAAAGTCACAATATATTAGGCCATATGAGATATAACAGTTTGGTTTGCTTGATGTGAATTTACCATATATTTCGTGCCAATGCTCTTTAGAACAATGACATATGTTTGAATCTCGTGCTTGGTCAGTTCAATAGTGACCCATAAATTGAGTATGTTTAGGTTTGAATCTCGTGCTTGGTCAGTTCAATAGTGGCAAATAGTGACCCATAAATTGAGTATGTTTAGGTTTGAATCTTTTGCTTGGTCAGTTTAATAGTGACCCATAAATTGAGTATGTTTAGGTTGGAGGATCATTTTAACCACGAGGGAATACAAATTTATATTAAATGGTAGAAATCTTGGTAAATCTTACGAGTTTCTAATATGCAAATTATAAAATGGTTTTAGAAACCTTGGTGAATCTTACTTGTCTCTAATATGCAAATTATAAAATGGTGTGGCAATATTTTTTGAAAAATATTTAAATTTCTAAGGATTTTATATAGTATGTATACAATTTTAACGAATTTAAAGGTAATATAATTCAATTTGGGTGAATCATTGCTTCGAGAGACATGGGAGAGATGTTCTTGTAGCATAACACACATTATAATAATAATAAAACATTATAATAATAGTAAAAAATAATAAAAATTATGTGGACTCCATTATATATATATATATATATATATATATATACTTTGAATGAATAACGGCATTCTCTAACTGATCTATGTTTTTGTCCTTTTTATTGGAATCCGGTAACATAAATTTGTATGAAATCACAACTTTTTGTTCTTTAAATTGTATTTTTGAATGCAGAAATGGATTCAGCGTGTTGAAAAACCTTTGGTGCACTTGAATTATACATAATTAACCATTCAGATCTGCATATCCAATAACCTTTTCGTTCTTTAAATTGCATTTTTGAATGCAGAAATGGATTCAGCGTGTTGAAAAACCCTTGGGGCACTTGAATTATACAGAATTAACCATTTAAATCTGCATATCCAATAATTTCTCTTCGGATTTCAAACAAATATCATTGAAAAATATCCCCAAAATAATTAGACTATGTGCCAAGTAACACAGTAAAATAATAAAATAATAAAATAATAAAAAACAAAAAAAATTAATTTATTATTTATTATTATTAATTTAATATATATATATATAATTACTTTATAATATTTATTTAATTTTTTATTATGTTTAATAAAATTCTACAGTTTATCACATATATTAATTATCCAAAATCCTAAATCACCTCTATTATATGAATAGCATTAGTGATTGTTATTGAAAGTATATATAGTTTTGTGTCAATTTTAAATCGTATAATTACTCATTCATACAAATATACTAGTTTAGATCTGTCTTAATTCAGGATGGATCTGTTAAGGGTCGAGAGGAATCAAGATACAAATCTTTAACCTTTTCTCAAGTTTTGCACTCTAAAAAAGGTTTGCAGCTTGAGAGATTTGATATCCCTCGATGCTTGATAAATCTGACGATATATAATCTCTAAAAATTTCCCCACTGTAATATTGTTGTAAAATCTGATTACAATAACAAAACGGGTTGTTTGTTCATTATTTAAGGATCCATTCGAGGAAAAAATTTGCGAAGGAATTAGAAAACATGAAGGTAGTATATGAATGTCAAATGACAACAAAAGGTGCACATATCGATCCAATTTCACAGTATGTCATATTAAAATTCGAAATGAGTCTAATCGACACTAAAAGTGGTTGAAATGGTAAAATTACTTCTTTACGAGTCTTGCCCATGGCATCGATAAACCCTATTTTACCTCCACATCATGGGTTATTTTTATTCGGTCCATCCATGTACCATTTCCGAGTAGGAGGGGCATATTTGAAGTGAGACATATTTGGTGATGTGAAGAGAGGTTTCAGTGTGTTACATTTCTTGGTTATTAGCATTTGAATTTCTTTGAGAAAATCTAAGGAAGTTCATTTTTGATGAATGGCATACTTTACCTTGCTCACCATGTTGTTAATATGTTTATATATTACCCTAAGACCAAAGAGATCTGAATCTGCATGTTGATCCTCTATAAAATTGGAAATGTGAAAAAGATTCAACCCACCAATTATCATTAAAATGAATTGCCCTTCTTTTCTTCCAATTATCATTAAAATGAATTGCCCTTCTTTTCTTCCTTCAGGGTGATTTGGATTCAACCCATGCATTCTATTTAGGTGAAACAACAATGGTTTATGTTACCCCTTATATGTTCCCCATGAAAAATGAACAATGCCAAGGCATCCATTAAAAGTGAAACCTTGTCACAAAAAATCCTCCAGCCAAAATGAATATCCCTTACCATTTTAAAGATATATCATTAAGTTCAATGTCACTGCAACTTAGAAATGCAAATGTTGAAAAAGAGAGTAGATGAAAAATAAATCTAGAGTCTAACAATGCCAAGGCATCCATTAAAGGTAAAACCTTCTCGCAAATATTCCTTTAGAAAAAATGGGTAATCCTTACCATTATAAGCATATCTCATTAAGCTCAACGTCACTGCTACTTAGAAATGTAAATGTTGAAAAAGAGAGCAGATGAAAAACAAATAATCTAGGGTATAACGATGCCAGGCATCCATTAAAAGTAAAAGCTTCTCACAAAAAATCCTCCAGCAAGAATGGGTAACCCTTACCATTATAAAGACATCTCGTGATGATCAATATATATGCAACTTAGAAATGTAAATGTTGAAAAAGAGAGCAGATGAAAAACAAATATAGAGTATAACGATGCCAAGGCATCCATTAAAGGTAAACCTTCTCACAGAATATCTGCCAGTGAAAATTGGTAATCCTTACCATTATAAAGATATCTCATTAAGCTCAATGTTACTGAAACTTAGAAATGTAAAAGCTGCAAAAAAGAGCAGATGGAAAACAAATTTAGATATGACTATGCCAAGGAATCCGTTAAAAAGGTAAAACCTTCTCACAGAAAATTTGCCAGTGAAAATTGGTAACCCTTACCATTATAAAGATATCTCATTAAGCTCGACGTCCTTGCAACTTAGAAATGCAAATGCTGCAAAAGAGAGCAGATGAAAAACAAATATAGAGTATAACGATGCCAAGCCATCCATTAAAGGTAAAACCTTCTCACAGAAAATCTGTCAGTGAAAATTGGTAACCGTTACCCTTATAAAGATATCTCATTAAGCTCAATGTCACTGCAACTTAGAAATGTAAATGCTGCAAAAGAGAGCAGATGAAAAAAAATCTAGAGTATAACACGTAGAGTCCTTAACCAGTTGGGGTCTTTATTTCAATGGGAGATGCGAAAGATGTTGAAGATGAACAAATAATCTTTACATTGTATGAGAGGGATGAAATCTTATACATTCAAAGGTTTCATCACATAGAACGTACCAGGGTCTTAGAAGATCAATCGAACGGTTTGAAACAAGTTACATGAGATGAAAACGCCATGGATGAAGCTCAATAGGAAAATAACTCCATTTTATTGATTACAGGGTGAATCAATCAAAACCATGATCACAGTAAATAGTGATTCTTAAGCAATAAAGGCATAGAGCCATTCAATATTTCCAGTATCGCTGAGGCATTACAAAATTCATGGTTATATCATCCGTCGATCTTAGAAGACGTGGAATGCAATGGAAGAATTACAAAACATGAACGATGAGTCATAAACCCAGTGGCGAATCATTAGTGACGATTCTCTGCAAGCCAATTCTCTATGCGGTTTTTGTCTAGTTATTCCCCTATGATCTTTAACAATTTCCAGGCCCTTATTCAAATATAAGGAAACTTCTCTGGTATTTTTTTTATTCTTCATGAGTTTCAATTCTCTCCAAGGAGTTACAACTCTCTTTGGCCTGCAACGGTAGGCCGATTAACCAAATGTGGTGGTTTAATCATTACATGTGATCGGTTCAACCTTGTGGGTTTCATGGATGTTGTGTCAGCCCTTCTAAGAGTACGTCCATATTATATGGCCCTGACACATTGTCTCTATTCTCTATTGGACATGTTGGTTAGGTTGCCACATCCAAAGACATGACCCCCTCTTTTGTTAATGAATAGAAAAAGTTACAACTTTTTCTTCCCATTAATTATAAGATATTTTTGGAACAAATAGTAAAAGTTTTTAAAGAATAGTTAAGAATATATATATATATATATATTTTTTAATTTTAATAATAAAATTGTTACATTAAGGGATCCTTTATCTTATAAATAAAAAAATTTCATACATCAATTTGATATCTAACTTCATTATGACCTTAAAAATTAAATTATTATTATTAACATCTTCTCACATGGAAAAAAAAAGATGAAAACAAAACGAGATCATCAAATATCATCCTTAAAATCATGGTAAGAGCTACTCTAGCGCATCTCTATTTTGAACTCACGACCTTTGATATTATCCAAGGCTACTTTATAAAAAGAGAATAACATAAACGTAATAAAATAATAAAAGACACTTGAAATAAAAAAAACTTTTTAAAACCATGGGAATAACCTTTTCGTTAAATTTAATTCATAGCCCTCTAAAGTTGACGGGCCCACTACCATGTACCTCAATGCAAATGCTCTTTATATGCGTTTGGCACAGTGAAGGGTGGTTAGCAACACTTTCATTCCCCACATTTGCACGTCGCCCTGTGTTATGGAGGTTTGCCCTTGGCTCCACCACCTGCTCCCCCTCTACCTTGTCATGGATCCACCGTTATATCACCTTAGAATTTGGTTAATGGCTATGCAATTTGATGGGTGCTTAGCCCATACGCACTACCTTATGAATAATATGAAAGTAAGTGGCTCACCAACCATGTTACTCTTTAACATTCGTCATAATGTTGTTCAACACTTTGAATTTTGGAGTTACTAAATATCCCCTTTGAACATATGTAGAATAATATGAGTTTTCCATATTTTTTTTTTTTTTTTGGCCTAATGCAAACCTTAAACCTTACTTTGTGTAAAATCTTAGGATTAGTATTGGTGTTTTGAAGGTGTTGTCACGACCCCATAGGATGTATATTTAAATTTTGCGATCATTAACCTCTTGAGGGCATGTGACATCGCGACGATTTTTATTTGGTTGCTTGGCACACCATGAATACTTTGTTTGGACTACACCTCTTCACCTAGAGCATACTCATACTTCGTTCTAGACCACTGACGAGTCACACTCCTATTCTAGTGCAACTCTTGTATACTTAGACAATTGTTAACAGTTTAACACTTAGTCACATATAAACATACATCCATGAACATGAGAAACCAAGAGAACAATTGCAAAACAAATGAAGACAAACACATAAATAATGCGGGTGACACAAACCGTGCCTAACACCTGACTAAGTCTTTGTTATTGCGAAACAATTACAATATGAGCACTACCAGCTCGGTTTACAACTTCATCATAGTCACATGACTCGCTTCACCTAACCAAGACACTCATACATAGATTCATCACACCAAGAATTTCTGTCGCAACTGTCTCCACAACCTCCTATAGTGCACCTCAGATGTGCCCACAATCGCAGACTTGTTGTCTTTTCGTTACTGCAGACTTTCTCCAAGCTAACATAGATTTCAATTCTGCCTCACACATACCTCCAACAGACCTGCGTTTCCAGACTCCCTAAAACCTCATAGAGCATCCCACTCTTGGCTACTTGTCTTCCATTTTAGCAACTTTGCCTCAATTTTTTGCCTTAGACTTGCTTCAGGCTTGTTCTCCAAATCTCTTGCCAATCTTCTTTGCCTTCCTTTGGTTGTGCGCCTTTGCTCTTATAGGAACTCCAAGGGTCACTTGTGCGAAACGTCAGGTCTTTTGAGTGTGTCACACCCCTTCGTGAATCCACACTCAAACGACTCATCACGTCCTTCCGTGGACCCGATGCGCCCATTCATGCCCACGTGCCCATCAACCGTCACGTCTCTTGTGTTGATGTTTTATATGATTCTCAGATCTGATAGTTATTGCCTTATGCTTAATAACAAGGTTCACTTTCATACAACAATTATCATAGAATAACTATACACTGAAAATCTCAACTACAACAATGCATTGGAAATAACAAGATCTATAAATATTAACCATGCATAGTAGACACAAGAACACAACACAAGAACACAAGAGTTTATCCTGGGAAACCCAACCTTGGGAGAAAACCCAACAACCTTTATCTAGAAGAATTCATTCCAAGATATTACCAATACATCACCATCAATAGCCAAAATACCATACAAAAAAGATCCTCCCCAAGGCTAGCATCACCAAGACTTAGCTCCTCAATAATATGACCAAGAATAACTAAGCAAGAGCTTCTCTAAGTGTGGCACACTCTCCAAGATAACCAATAACCCAGAAATAACAAAACTACCAAAACTGTAACTGCAATTTCCTTGTGCACATTGCAGAAGGAGCTGTCTGTCTGTTCAAATGAAATGAGTCAGTCTTGTATTTATAATAATCTGGGTGCTAGTATGGGGCCGACTTCTTATTTCTGGGTCTTCAATTACTTTATTATTTTCCCGTGAGTTCGACTTCTCTTCCTGGCTCTTCAACTTCTTCTTGGGGCTTTTATAATGGTGTAATGGGTCTTCTTGTACTTTCTTGTGGAGAATGACTGCCCGAAGTTGCAAATATCCAACATCTTGGACTAGCATGCCCCATTCTTGGGCGTGTGCACCTTGTCTTGTGCATTCTCTTGTGCTAATTTTTGTGACTCCTCGTGGGTGTGTCGATGGGATCGTCTAACCTCTCCAGTGCACCCATGTTGCTAAGGGAAGCCGGGTTCACTCCTTGGCCATGCTCCCAAGTTGCCCCACCCTTTCCCAAACATAACCCAAGTCTTCATCAATTGTTCTAAGGAAAGTAAGGTGTGTGCCCTCTTGGTGGTGCGTGTCACCATCATGCATCCGAGGTGTTCCTGCTCACACCCAAATGTCTTCGTTCGCCCAATTGATCACTTCCTCCTTGTGCTCTTCGTTTGTTCCATCACCAAATCTTCCCAAGGAGCACACACACTTGGTGGATGACGTGGGAGACCTTACATGTGGCAATTTGAGTGAGAACATAGGCCCCGACTTGAGGACATGGCCTCCCCATGAGGTGAATGAGAACCCTAGGGTAGTCGAAAGAAACATAGTAATGCCTTCTCTATTGCACTATTGAGTCACCATCCACATTGTCCACATGCCCAAAATTTCGCCTTCTCCATTGGGCTATTGAGTCAAGTGATTCCTCTTTCAGAGGATAACTCCTACATTGTGTTTGTTTCAATAACATCCCATGCTCAACTTTGAAGAGACATTAAAACTAAGGAAAACAATGCAAAAAAGTTGAAACTTAATGCACTGGTCTTTGAAAACTACCCTAACAAACCAAATAAAACTACTTACCTATTGTAACCAACGATGACAATGTTACTAGGTAACATGACATTGCTAGTGTAGATAGTCAAGCAAATCATTGAGGGTAAGAGACTTATCGTTGCATTTGACTTTTATTGAAATTATAGAGATTGAACTTTGAAAGACAAGACAAGCTAGAAACTCGTACCTATTATTTGTGAACCACACCTATAAATGGCCAAGAATCACTAAAACCTTCATTGAGGTAGAGTCTATATTGTAACACACCCAACCCCCTAAGTAGCATTAAGGAGGTGGGGTATTCAAAATTTTCCTCTTAAGCACAACTCTCAGGCCACTTATGAGATTACGAAGGCATTCTGCTTGTCGAGAGATTTCCAATGATTGTACTCTTGCTCAAATTCGAGCTCCGAGCACAATGTTATGTCCTTCTAAAGTTTCTCAAGGCTTTATCTCTCTTTCCACATCATCCTTTGTGCAAGGACACCATACATGCCAAGTGATGGGGAAACCCTCAATTTCACATTTATCGATACATTATGCCCTTTTATGGATTATCACATCTGCAAATATTTATCCCAGTATTGTTTCACATCTCAACCAACTTTGTATTGCACCCTCAACATTCACTGCAACTTAGAAAAAGTTCCACGTTGCTATGTGTATTCTCCTTTCTTTGTCACGGTGCATAAAAAGTTCCATCCTTGCGACAGGTTTATCACACCCAAAAATTTAAGACTTGTGACACGCCCTCGCTTGGGCTATCACATGAAAGAAAATCTTCACTTGTGCCTTTTCTCACACTACCAAATTATTTCATTTCACACCCAAAGTTTTTAAACTGCGCGACACGTCGCACCTTGAAAAAATTTGTTCATGCGACAAGCTCCCTCCATGCCATCGTGTTCACTTAAAATTTTGTTTCGTGCGGTGTATCCCATGAAGTTTATCTTTGTGCGACACGCCACACTACACAAAGTTTTCTCTTCATGCGATGAATCCTGGCCTCCAAAATGTTTGAGTCTCCTTTCCCTGTTTTCTTCGACTTTTCTTCCCTTCATCCTTCTTTATCGCATCCTCAAACGTTTTTGTTTAGGTGATATTTCACATCTCTTTGAACTTTCTTGTCACATTTGAACTTTCTTTGCCATGCAACATGCCAAAATTGCCTAGCCTCCACGTGTATCACATATTCTTCACTTAACTTCGAGAATGCAGTGTATCGCAACAAGTTTTTCTTCGTGTGATACACCACACCAAGCAAATCTTTCTTCCTCCATGATAAAGGGCCCTTCATTGATTCACCATGTCGCATGAAGTTAGCTTCTATGCGATATGGGTAGTATCACATGAATATTATCTTCATGCAATATACCTTGTATTGCATGAAAATAATATTCATGCAATACACTAATCTTTCCAAGCTTTAATATTCATGCGGTGCACAATGAATCACACAAAAATAAACTTCATGCAATACACTAATCTTTCCAAGCTTTAATCTTCATGCGATGCACCCTGAATCACACGAAAATAAACTTCATGCGATACACTAATCTTGCCAAGATTTTTTCCTTTTAACTTTTCTAAGTTTTGCCTTGCATTACTATTTCCCCCCCCAAGGAAAAACACCTCTCTAAAGCCCTCCTTTGGCTTCTATAAGGAAGGGATAAGGCTTAATGCCTTCAATTACATACTTGTTCACCTCAGAAGTAAAATACTGAGTTACTACTAGGAAAACTGTACTTGAGATTGTCTATACTCTAAGGACTTAAGCCTATAAGTTAAATATGGATGTATATGCAAATGCCTTTCAAAGGTTGGTCGTAGAAGCCAATGGTCCACAGACCCTAGAAACCTTTTCTCAACCAAAATACATTAGTTATCTCATTCAAACTTAGGAGGCTTTAAGCCTCTGGGATTTTGAAATGTCCCATATTTACTTCTTGGTCATAACTCAAAGTCATAAGACATGCTCATAATTTACTCATGGTTTTACCATGTCAATCAAAGGAAGGAAGACTAGGCCCTTTAAGCCATGAGTCCCCCTCCAATGTCTAAATTCAGTCTACCACACATAAAGGATTATATAAAATCCATAGAGGAACATTATGATAACAATTGCTTGAAGAATGATTCTCTCAAACATGTCAGAACCAATATTTGTCTTGGTTGTAGTTTGCAACCATCCACTTAATGAGATAAAACATAGCCTACAACATTACAATTACTACACAAACATACTGGTATCATACCAATGAATTTCATAACAAGGTTGCGACTTACATACTAATTCCCATCACCAACATAGCCTCCAAGTCTACACAACTCATGGATTATGTCAATTAAGTGTTGTAACATAATTGTTGAGAAAATTTCTTCCAACTTACAAATCCATTCCAATGCAATCAACAACCCCACACACTCAATTATGCAAAGATGAATTATACCATGAAGGATGACCTTATATCTCTCACGAGGACATTATATAGCTACGTCCCAAGTATTATTTCATGGAGTCCAGTCATAGGAAATTACACTAAAATTCCTAACAACAATAAATAGAAAATCTTGTTCCTTACTACAATTCTTTTCAAGAACTTCCCTCTAATTATTATTTCTCAAGACTATCTCATAAACACTAAATGTTTCCTAATTCAACCATGCATACACATCATCATTTCACAAGCAAGGATATAATCTCATTTTCCAATTATCAAGAAAGACCAAAAGACTTATCTAATTCAAACTCGATGACCAAGCCAACTTATTGAGGGTGAGTGATTTTCCACCCAATTATAGGCATATATGCACTCTGTCTTTCTACATCTAGCCACCCCATAGCCAGATCATGATACCACAAGGGAAAATCTGGCCAACTCTAAACACTTATGGGCAAATGACAACTCTTCAAGGGTCAACCTCACAATAAAAATCCTCACTAGGCTCTCAGGATCCCCACAAATTCTAGGAACCTCGTCTGTTGGCTCTACACAACACAAGAGATAGTTCTCTTCATTTCCATGCAATCCCTCGAGTAGCTCCTCTTTCCAGGGCATTCTCATGTGCCCAACAAGGCCCTAATTTGTTGTCCTACACTCTAGCATTTGTAGAGAGTTTTCCACGTGAGTTCTGGTGGCAACTCACATGGTTTTCCACTGATTAAAATCAAACATCGACTCATCCTGCATCCAATTCTCCTCTGCATGCCAAATCCATGTCTCTTCTCATG
>SNQJ01S0000547.1:175187-185946 GCA_010110895.2 Picea sitchensis
CACACACAGAGGTCTACTCCTTGCCTATCGAATGAATTCCCACTCCATCCATGCACTTGCCCTTCAATTCATGGGCACAATTTCCAATGGAGAAGTTTCTAGAGGGTGATTTGACTATACCTTTCACCAATCCCATACTCAAATTACTCGGCCCATTCCTCTCATAATTGTGGAAGGTGGTCCTTCCACCTACTGCATTCAATGATTGGCTTGTCAACTCATCAAAGGTAAATGGATGATAATTTCTCACAACAAAATTTGAAATCACAAAATAATTTGGCAAGGGTGGCTAGAGATCCTTAGGCATATTGAACCCATTTCTTGCCCCCCTCACTATTCTCCACTTGTGGTATCATGGTCCCTATAGACGTTTGTGCTTTAGTCAACTGTTGGATTTTTTTTGATTAGCTGAAGGACATAATGTTCACAACATTTACATGTTCAGATCATCACAACATCATAATTAATTATCCATGCTAGAACTAAAACAATGATTAGTGTAATTAATCACATATTTAATTAGGGGATCAAAATGGTTATGTTACACATCCATAAGTCAATAGGGTCTAAATAAACATGAAGAGGTACATAATTGAAATTAAAAAAAATACCTTACCCCTTCCCCAAAGTGATTGCACACCTCGTGCATGATGACTTACACTATGTGTACTATGTTGTTGATACACATTGTGGTTTCTAGCCCTCCTTTGATTTTTTAGTAGTAACACACTCTACTTGCTTATCATCGAAACACCCAATATCAATAATGGAGAGGACACACATCCACTCCATCCTCAAGTTCAAAGTCTTCTAAACATCTGTCATACATTGAAATATTCTCATATGAATTTTCAACAAGAATCCTGTTGCATTGCTTGCTTGGGGGTCACATGAATCAACAATAGAGAAATTTGTAATGATGTGCACTCCTTGCAAACACTCTTCACCATCAATGACACATGCTTGTGTCATATTCTTTATAATTGGAGAAAGTGTTGCAGTTCCTTGACTTTCTTCGTGACCAACCATTTCTTTAACAAGATGCTCATCTTGAAACCCATATTCTAAAAAATTCGTAGGATATGTACCAATGTTAAATTTGTTCACTCTTTCTCATAGAGGATTTTCCCGTGCAACAATGCCTTCCTTAGAGAAATCATGTTGAGATAAGAATATTGAAAAAATTTCAGCAAGGATAGTGTCACCGACCTTCAGTATGCCTGAATTTTTATTTGCAAAGTTGAGTTTCTCCTAAGTTTGTCTTGGCACACGAGGTCATGCGACATTGCCTTTCATTGGTTGCAAGGGATTGGCTAGTTGGTGCTTACTACAACTAGACTACACCTCTTCACTTAAGGTATGCCCATAACTTTTCCTTAAACTACAATCTGTTGACAAATGCAACTAAGTCCTACTCAACCAAGTTCATTCAATGATAAACACACGTCCAACTGTGGCCTTTAAAACCTCCCTACAATACTTGGCCAATTAAATACATTGCAAGGAAAATAACATTCATCAAAGTAAAGAGATTACGACACACATGTATAGGTGGCATATTGTTGGCACAAGGGTAGACCCAGGGTTCAGCTCTAATGGCGCACCAACAAGCCCTAACTACTGGCCCTTTCGGCCACACCTGCGAAGTAGATGCAATCTCACCTGAAGTAGCTATAGGGGGTTGCAGGACATAGATGTCTACAACCAGAGGAAACATAAAGTGGATCCAATACAACAACAACACAACATCTAGATATCAGTTACCAACTTAGACCTACTTCGCACATTTATCTGTTAGATCTAACACAATAATGTAACAACCATATATCAAAGGGATAAAGAACACAATATCAATCACAGACAACAACAAGATGTACGTGGTTCACCCTCTCCCTAGGGCTACGTCCACAAAACTATGCTTTATAATATATTAAGTGAAAGCATACAGTCGTATCTGCACTCTTAGCTATCAGATCTTCTCTCTTTCTCTCTTCTCTTTTTCTCCCTTCCCTGCGCACCCAACTGCAGGGTTGATCTTTGTACCCATCTGAAGATCTTACAATATAGAATGCTCTCTCAACACAATACTTCCCTCTCAGTAATAACAAAAATCACTCATCATCACATTATCGAACCCATATCAGGTCCTCTTGACCTTTATTTGTACATTACAATAGCTCACCGACCGCCTTAGGCCGAAACCTAAGTTCCAAAACCCTAGATACAAAAACCCTAGGTGTCTAAAACCCCAGGTCAACTTGACCCATGTTTTGAGGGCTTCACCAGCCTATCTTTCCTTCTTTCTCTCACGGTGCTCACGAAGCATCTACCGATGGATTTTTCTGCTTGCTGAGTTGTCCATGATCAATCTTCCTTGCTGATCCGTCATCCTTGATCTCCTCATCCAACAGATTGATTTCTCTTACTTCGCTCCGTCTTTTCTGCTCTTCTTCTCACTTCGACCCAGTATCAGTCACTGGTCTTCCGCATAGTTTACATTTCGTCTTTTCTGCCTTAATATTCGCTTTCTTCCAGAACCAAGGGCCAACAGGCCCCCAACACTCACCTGTGACTCATCCCGAGGCAATTCAGATCTAATCCTTCTGTTTGCTTCGACTTCAGGCTGCGCGGAGCAGCCTGTGATTTCTTCTCTCTCCTCCCCCACTGTGTGCAGACTATCTTTTCTGTGTCTAGTACCCAATTTTAATTGCACTTGGTACCTAGACCCTTTCTCTTTCTATTTTTACTGAGGTTTGCGAGGCAACTGGTTGTCATAGTACAATTTCAATTGACTGCTATTCACCAATCCTTCCTTCCATTCTCCATTCAAAGTCTTCAACTGCACAACTCCTCATTCCGTAACATAGACAATCTCATATGGTCCCAACCAATGGGTTATGAACTTCCCTGGATGCTTCATGAATTTTCTATCATATACCAGTACCATATCTCCTTGCTTAAATGTTTTCTTCTTGATATGCCTGTCATGGTAGGCCTTTTTTCTTTCCTTCTGCACCTGCTGATGGAATCCTGCAATGAATTGGTCTTCCTCTAGTTCGACCAACTGTGCTAGCCTCTCTTGAACAACGTCAGTGTCATCCATATCTGTAAAGGCTGCAATTCTTAAGCTAGGGACCAAACATTCCATCGGGACAACTGCTTCTAGACCATAAACCAACTTAAAGGGGGTCTGCATTGTTAGCTTCTTGCAAGTGGTTCTATAGGCCCATAGTACTGTTGGTACTCTTAAATCCCGGTCATCCCTGTTCACACTACAAATCTTCGTCAGAGCTGTTTCCAAGATCTTAATGAATGCTTCAACTGTCCCATTCACTTGTGGATGGTAGGATATGCTCTTCTGATGATGAACTGCAAATTCCTCAGTCAAGGTTTCAATGGTTTTATTAATAAAATGTGTGCCTTGATCGCTCATAAGGATCTTCGGGCATCCAAACCTGGTTATGATGTCATCAAATATGAAGTGAGTAGCTGTAGTTGCACTGCAATCTTTAACTGCTCTTGCTTTGGCCCATATGGTTAAGTACTCTGTCGTAGTGATTATGTACCTTTCTCCTGTGCACTTTCTTGGTGGGTTTATAGGTCCCATGAAATCAATGGCCCATTTCTCAAATGCTTGTAAGGTTAGTTGGGGTGCTAATGGCATGTCATCTCTTCTGGACGGTTTCCCAACTCTTTGACATACATCGTAGGCTCTGTAGTAGTCTTTAGCATCTCTGTCTAAAGTAGGCCACCAGATGCCATCTCTAAGAACCTTCTGCGCTATTGCTTTTCCTGCGTAGTGTCCTCTTGCGATGCCTTCACGAGCTTCTGCTAAAATCAGTGGTCTTTATGCTTCCATAACACATCTCCTCAAGATCTCATCAGATCCCATCTTATATAGCTTTCCATCTATAAGTGAAAAGTTTGTGGCGTGCACTACCGACTGTTTCTTCTGGGTGATTGTATATTCACTAGGTGCCATTCCTGTTGACAAGAACTGGACTATCTCGACGAAGTGATCATCAATCTTTTTGATGGCCAACAACTGTGCATCTGACAATGTATCCTCCAAACTAGTAGGTTCCTCACCATGTTCCAACCTCGACAAGTGGTCAGGGCCTTTGTTCATTCTCCCTGGCTTAGCCACGATCTCGAAATCATATTCCTGAAATAACATAAGCCATCTGCATATTCTTCCCCCCAACACTGTCTTGTTGAATAGGTATTTTAGTGCGGAGTGATCAGTAAACATTTTAAAGTGTCTTCCCAACAAGTAGTGGCGAAACTTTTGCAATGCATACACCATGGCTAACCCTTCTCTCTGAGTGGTGATGTAATTAATCTCATCTGTTGATAGCTACCTACTAGCAAAGGATAACAAGTGGTTAATGTCTTCAGTTCCCAGTTGTATTAGAACTGCTCCTAATGCGATAGAAGATGCATCGACATGCACATGAAATTCCTTGCTCCAATCTGGGAAAACAGAATAGGCGCAATAATCATTTTCTGTTTCAGTGTGTTGAAGCTCTGCTGACATTCTTCTGTCCAATGAAACTGACAGTCTTTCTTCAAAAGCTTCCATGGGTGATGTGATTTGTGCATAGCCTTTAATGAACTTCCTGTAGTATCCAATATGTCCCAGTGCAGTGCACAACTATTTGACTGAGGTAGGAGGGGGAAAATAAACTATAATGGCAATCTTAGATGGATCTACCAACAATCCCTGCTTACACACATTATGGCCTAGAAAAACTCCAAAGGATGAAAAGAAGATGCACTTCTTCAGGTTCACGGAAATCTAACATTGCCTGCACTTATCCAACATTTGTCTTAAGCATTCAATATGATTTTGCAACAAACTAAAAACAGTCCAATCATCGAAATATGCTTCCAGAAATTTATGTAAACACTCCTTGAATGCTTCGACCACCACCCTAGAAAAGATGGTTGGTGCATTCTTCAATCCAAATGACATCATTGTATACTGGTAGGATCCCCATTATGTGGAAAATGTGGTCTTGTGACGATCTTCCTTGGCAATGCTAATATGATGGTATCCTAAAAATCCATCGGTGAAGGAGTAGACTTCCTGTCCTCCCACGTTATCTAACACTTCGTCAGTAAATGGTGTAGGGAATGGGTCATGCAAATAGACATCATTTAGCTTCCTAAGATCTACACAGATCCTGATTTGTCCTATCTTCTTATCCTGCACCACCATAGGGCTAATCCACTCTGACTCTTCAACAGGTTCTATGATTCCCGCTTCCAACATTCTGTCTAATTCAATCTTTACTTTCTCCTTATATTTAGGATTCAATTTGTAGGGTCTCTGTTTAACTGGCCTTGCAATTGGCTTCAAGGGGATCTTCATCTCTCCCATGGGCCCTTTAATTCCCTTCATATCAGTGAACTTGGTTGGAAGCAAGTCCTGATATTCATGCAGTAACTCTGTGATTTTGTCAATAGTGGCAACATCCTAATAATCTCCAACATTTGCAAGCTTCAGTGTTTGCTATGTTCCAATATTGACTTTCTTGATTTTAATTGGCTGTCCAATGAAAGGTAGCCCAACTCCCAATCCTTCTATGTCTCTCTGTCCTTCTGTTTTGACGATGTTCACCTTCCTAGGATCATCGTCTTCATCAACATTGATATTGTAACAACCCTGCAATTTATGAAGAGGCGCAGTCCATTCATCCTCTTCTTGCTCCAAAGGGAGGCTAGGTGCCTCCTCAAATACTTTTTGTCTTACAATCTGTAACACTTGATCCACTGTAGGATATTGACTTTCAAATAAAAAGTTAGTTACAATTTTCTGAGTCATACCTTCCCAATCTGCAGTGATGAGGCACAATTATGCTTGAAGATACCAATTGATAGGGGTTGTGTCCAGCATGTTAATGAATTTGTGCACCCACTACTCTTGGGGAATTTTGCTCTAGGCTTCCTCGCAACTTCGCACATGGTCCTTCAGACAACTTCGACCTGTGTACCTAACTTCACAGCCTTCTACTTGTTCTGAAAACTGCACTGTGATCAAAGTGCGACATTGTATCCAGTCTGTAATATTGTTTTTGTGTGTCCCCCACCATATTGCTGGAGTTTCTTTCAAGGCCTCATCCAGTTCCAACAATCTTTGTTGTATTGGTACAATTTCTTCAAATTCCAACAAGAAAGATTCTAAATGATTTAGACCATCAAAGGTGGGCAAGTTACTTACTGTTGTGCTGATCTAGCGAACTTCTCTGGTTAATATAGCACATCTCCTTGTAGATACTTCATACATTTGGTTTTTCCAGTTCTCCAGTGCTTCTTCTGAATCTGATGAACATGCATTGTCACTTCTCCAGCTTAGGTTTCCATCTGCTGTAGGATTAATGTAATCCTGCTGTTTGGCTGTCATTTTGTATATGTTTTCTAGCTCATATGTGTGGTCTTCCTCTCTGATGGGCTCTGTGTATCTGGAACTTTCATCAGGATCTAGAGGTACGATGACCCTAAGGCCATCTCCTACAAACGTCGTTCTTCCTTTATTCAAGTCAACAACAGTAGAATTATTGAAATCCCAATCAATTCCTAATAGCGCGGGGTAAGGACATCTCTCATCAACTATCTCAATCACCTCGAAGTCCACAAATGTTCTGACCCCATCGATGTCCATAGGGACATGTTCCAGTCTTCCGAATGGGCTCACAACCTGTTGATTGTCCATCCTAAGCCTGATGAGGGAATATATCAACTTAGGTTTTTCCATCAGTGCCCAGGTCTGCTTTGTCATGACATTGACCTCTGACCCTAAGTCAAGGACCACATAGGCTATATCATACTCTCCAATTTGAGCATTCAGGTGTAGTTCCTTATTTGTCCTTCTCTTTTTGGATAGTTGATGTACTGCTTTATTTAGTATAGGATCTATCTTTCCTAGCTTATACTGTTTGATCAAGTTTTGTAGCTCTTGTACAACTCTCTCATCCTTTATCAAATTAAGGCAAGTGCATAAAAATTCCATGAGCTTACTTACCTCTTTTCCTTCTTTGGGTGAAGCAGACTGATCAAATGCTAGAGGAATTCCATATTCTCTTACTTCTGGTCGAGCCTTTGATGAAGAAGCCTGATCTCTCCCGAATTCTTTTCTTGCTTCCTCAAATGTCTGTTTCTCTTTCTTTGGATCAAACTCTTGTTTCTTCTCTGCAGATTTTCTGACTCCTGATTGTTCTGTAGTCTTCCCTGGAGTCATTCTGTCTTCTCCTGTAGAAGCTCCTCCTCTAGTGATAACAACGACTCTAGGATCCACTCCACGAGGTTCTGTTGTGATTAGATGTACTTGCTGGTTTCCTCCTCATATTTCCTGAAGTTTGGCTAACAACACAAGACAATATTCTATGACATGTTCAAATGAGTTGTAGTAGCTGCAAGTGGTACAAGGGTTCTGACAGTCCCTTGCCAAATGTCCTGGTTGTGCGTAGTTATAAAAAATGATCTTGGCTCGACCTCGACCCATACCTCCTGCCTATCCTCTTCCTCTGAATCCACCACGAGGGTTGAAGTTTCCTCTTCCTGGGGAATTATACTGCGTAGTGTTCACTTCTTACTGTACTTCACCTTGAATTTTGTATATGTTCCTTGACCTTTCATGCATGAGGTCATAGGCCCTACAATCCCTATCATCATGCCCTACCGACTTACAGATTTGTGGGTGTCTGAACATATTTTTGCATGTAATAGCATTCACCAGGGCAATGCCTATTTCTACATACCTCACACCAAGGTAGGGTAACTTGCTTCAAAGGGATCGAAGCTCCCGATGCCAAGTACTCGTGGAATAGGGGACAATGCTCTTTGTCATGGCCTTCCATTTTTCATCTAATGCACCAAATATATTCTCTCTTATCTTTTCCCTTTTGTTTTTTCATATCTTCGACTTGCAGTGATAAGATAGTTAACTGACTTAAAATTTGGCTCATACCTGAGCTGGATTATCCCATAGGGGTTGATTCTAGCTTCATGGCAATCTCCAGTGCCTCATCCCGCGAAGCGATCTTCTGTTGCATCAAGGGACTTTGATGTGTGGTAAGAGGGCAACAATGAACCATTCCTTGTTCTTCTCGTATGGGATCTGAAAATTCAGTCGACCCGTTAAGGTTTTAAACCTTTGATCAAACTCCCAAACAGGTTCAACTACTCTTTGTTTGATTTCTTTCAACTCTGTAATGCATTGTGAATTCGACTTGGGTTTCTTGAATTCTACAACCAACACATTCTTGATCTCATTCAACGGTTTAGGTTGTGCAGTTCCTTGGACAAGCTTCATGTACCAGCTCAATGAGCGGTCTCTCAGGGTAGTACTAAACTGATCTCGTTTAACAGCTTTGTCGGTGAAATTCTTAATACTCCATACAACTTCACATAGAAACCAGTGCTAATCAGGATCTTCAGATCCATCTCCCCTAAAGGTGGGTAACCTCATCTCATCTTCCATAGATCTTCTTGGGTTTCTTGACTGAGTGTGTGTTGAACCACTTGTACCAGTGTTCTGAGTGCTCTGATAACTTAGGTTACTCTGGTTTCTTAGTGCCGTTGAAACAACAGGAGGAATAGTAATTATTTCAACAGTTGGCGCAGTTCCTGAAGTTTTTGGCTCTTCTTGGCGAGGTTCTTCAATCTTTTCTTCTCCTGGCCCAACGAACCCTGAATGTTCCTTTTTCAGTAGCCATTCCTCTTCTCCACTATAAAATCCTTCTTCCTGTAGAAGAGGTTCGTGATCTTGCTCAAACAAGTTCGCTAAAGGAACTTTTCTGAAGGTCCTTCCACTGCGCATATGTCCAAAATTTGTGTCGATGTCGCTGTCTGAATTATTGAACATTAGCTTTTCAATCTGACCCACTACTGTATCTTCAATATGTTCTTCTCATGCAATAGCATCTTGATCTTCAACTTCGAAAATTGTAAAAAATTTCCTCTAGGTCCCTTAAAGAAATATCTTTCTGCTTGGCTATATGACTCTACTTTGTCAATAGAAAACTCGGTGATATACCCTCTGATGGTACTATCAAACCAGTGATTTACTGCTCTTCACACGACATTATCAACTCTCTTGACCTTCTTCAACACCGACTTCCAAACCACAGGTAGCCTAGATCTGATCTCAAACTGGGTATCTGGTAACTTGGCTAACCACTCGTATAGCTCCTTATGAATCTCTTCAAAGAAAATATCGTGTATATCAGTAAAGATATACCTTCCCAACCAGTCCTCAGTGCTAAGCTTAGGGTTCTTGTTCTGGGATTCTGCAAATTCCTTTTCTTGTTCTTCTATCCACTTCTGAATCTCTGTCTTCGATGGAAACTACCTTGACATTCCCTCAAGAATATCTCGGTCCCGACAACGGAACCATTTGTTGACACAAGGGCAGACCCAGGGTTAAGCTCTAATGGTGCACCAACAAGCCCTAACTACTGACCCTTTTGACTACACCTACGAAGCAGATGCAGTCTCACTTGAAGTAGCTATAGGGGGTTGCAGGACACAAATGTCTACAACCAAAGGAAATGTAAAGTGGATCCAATACAACAACAACACAACATCTAGATATCAGTTACCATCTTAGACCTACTTCACACATTTCTCTGTCAGATCTAACAAAATAATGTAACAACCATATATCAAAGGGATAAAGAACACAACATCAATCACACACAACAACCAGATGTTCGTGGTTCACCCTCTCCCTAGGGCTACGTCCACATAACTCTGATTTATAATATATTAAGTGAAGGCATACAGTCCTATCTACGCTCTTAGCTAGTAGATCTTCTCTCTTTCTCTCTTCTCTCTTTCTCCCTTCCTTGCACACCTAGCTGGAGGGTTGATCTTCGCACCCAGCTGAAGATATTACAATACATAATGCTCTCTCAACAGAATACTTCCCTCTCAGTAATAACAACAATCACTCATCATCACATCATCGAACCCATATCAGGTTCTTTTGACCTTTATTTATACATTACAATAGCTCACCGACCGCCTTAGGCCGAAACCTAAGTGCCAAAATCCTATATACAAAAACCCTAGGTGTCTAAAACCCTAGGTGAACTTGACCCGTGTTTTTAGGGCTTCGCCAACTTGTCTTTCCTTCTTTCTCTCATGGTGCTCTCGAAGCATCTACCGGTGGCTTTTTCCGCTTGCTGAGTTGTCTACGATCCATCTTCCTTGTTGATCTGTCGTCCTTGATCTCGTCATCCAACAATTTGCTTTCTCTTACTTCGCTCCGCCTTTTCTTCTCTTCTGCTCACTTCGACCCAGTATCAGTCACTGGTCTTCCACGCAGTTCACATTTCGTCTTTTCTGCCTTAATCTTCGCTTTCTTCCAGAACCAAGGGCCAACACATATGATGCCTTAAGTTTATCATCTGAAGAATGTGAGAGATATACAACAAGGGAGTTGAAGCCTTCTTCCTATAACTCTATTACAGATGTACATTGAGTCTAAGAAAATATTTCCTTCTACCTACTACCCAACAAACCTGCACAATCCAATCCCTGAAGAAATCATAAGATTGCCTCCTAAACAAATTCCATCTTCTTCTTCTTTTCATCAAGCAAGTGTGATTCATTCTATAACTATAACATGTTACCAACTTGATGAGAACCTTTCAAAGTTCTCATTTTTTTAGAGGTCGTATTTAATGGATATTTTTACCCCTATTTCGAAAAGTGGTGCTACCAGTAGCATCCCCCTTTTTTTTTTTTTTTTTTT
>SNQJ01S0000547.1:189113-236011 GCA_010110895.2 Picea sitchensis
GTTATAATGTGCATAATATTTTTGGATAAACACTATGTAGGCAGTTTTTGAAATGTCCAACGTTTCGAGTGGAAACTCCACCCATCATCAGGGACTAGAAGCTATAAGATGTTAGAATAGAGTGGTGATGAGTAGTATTTTAAAGGAGAGGATTATAAGTTTACGATTGAGGAAAAACAAAAGGAAAAAATACTAAAATAATGAAGTTTCCATTATGTTTGAAAAAGGTTATTAAGAATGAGATATAAATTAGGATATTAAAATAATATATTGGAACAATATGACCATTGAGGTAAGAAAAGGGAAACACGGTAGAAAAATAATAAATTAGTAAAGGTTGTAATGATTAAAGTGATGTTTTTTTTGTAAATAAAAAAGTTTTATTGCCTCAACATTCTGTCATAATCATACATAAAGGAACAATATCTAGAGACTTGACACCTATTCCGCCAGACATTGTGGAAACCAAAACAAGTGGCTTCCTGATATGCTGTCTTGACCAAAGAAAAAAACCGCCACCTGTTCCTCCAAACAAATGGAAATCTAGACAAGTGGCTGGGAGCTTCAATGTCTAAACTGTCTGAGCAAGAAGAGAGAATCCTGAGCATCATTTCAATACCTAAGCCATTTGATTATGTTGTATCTTACATTTCTCTATATTTCTTGATATGTGCTTGGACATTATGACTTTTGCCCTGCTTCACCTTGGTGGTAGACATTGTTCCCTAGTAAGTGGTATTCTTTGGGAATGGGTTTGGTACTGGGAAATCCCTTAATAATCCATTGTACCGTTCTCAACTATACTTACCATTTTCCATCATTTTCCCCTCTATTTCCTTATCTCTTGCGATTTTAGGGTGTATTGACCCAAGAAGGGGTTGTCCTTCATTCTATGGGAAGAAGGGGCTAAAGGCCCAGTGGGGTTGGTGTTGGGTAAACGATAAAATCAATATATGAACCTTCTAGATGCTTCACCTAGGGATCAACCAAGAAAGCAATAAAACACTTATCTTTGAATAGAAGGGGAACCATAATATAACAAAGAAATGCCTGAAAGGTAGATTGAAGGATAGGAGGTCTCATGACGAGACGACCTATCACATCCATGGATATCTAGTGGTATGACATTGTCATTATCTAGTCACCAAACTAGGGCAGTGACTCTCAATTGCATGGATGAGAGAAAGGAGGTCTCATCACGAGCCAACCTTCTCATTTCAATTAGGCATTTGTGGGTGACATTGCCACCATCTGCTCACCACGCCAGGGCAATGATATTCAAACTCTCCTTGTGCTATTATGAAAGAAAATATAAATAAATAAAGATAAAAGGAAAATGACGGGCTTGGAAAAAGTGCATTGCGGACGAAGGTACCACACACCCTCTACAAAGGCACCCATGAAAGAGACATTACGACCCCTAGTATGTCATGATCCCTATGCCCATTGAGTCTTGACCCCATCCACCTCATACACTTTACATGGCTTAGAGAGGGACTTCTTAGAGGCTCTCCTTGACCTAGGGAAAGATCTATCCAATATGACACCTCATCAACCCTCCCATACTTAAGCTTGACAAGTTGCATAGTGTCTTTGAGCTATTAATTGTTTGACATAGTAATATTTGATGCACATGCTTAGATGGCTTGTTTATTGATTAAATCCACTTATCATGATGTCATGACTTGAGATCCTTGGAGGGCCTGTCCATTTGTTTTTGCAAGACCTAGCTGGTGGACAGTTTTGGGAGAACAAGCCTAGCTTGGTCTTCCATGGGGCTACAAGGCCATAGGTTGGATGCCAGAGGCCCACATTCTAGATGAGAGAGAGATGACTTGGACTGCCTTGATGATGACATGGATGACCTAGCCTATCCATTACCTACCAAACAATTTTCCTAGGAGGGGAAAAACGTCCTACTTTTGAGTACGAAATCATGGTATTGGGGGTTTGGGCTTAGTGGTGAGGTGCCACTCACTTGCACTTGGAAGTTTTGAGGAGAAGAGGATTTTCACCAAGAATAGATCATCTAGATGCTTGACACATGGCCTTGGGAGGCCCTTCCATATTTCTCCAACACCAACGACCTCCTCAAAGAGGCACAACGTCCCTAAAGGGGTGACATCATCCTTAATTAGGGTTTAATTTCTGCAAAAGATGAAATTTTAAGTGAACTGTTTAATATTATTGTGTTAAGGGGGAAATATTAGGGTTGTTTCCCCCTAATCTTATCTTTTACTCCTTATTTTTGTGGACAAGCCATGTTGTCTAATTTTTGTATAAATAGAGATCATAAGATCTTATTTTAAATCATAAATCTCCCTTGTGGAGAAGTACTTATCTGAAATTTTTGGCCCTCTTGTCTCTTTCTATTCTCTCATGCTTTTGTTTATGGCCAAGTCTTGGATATTTGGTTGATGGAAGTGATGCGCTAGCCTTGGAAGGCATTTTCTAGCTTTTATTGTGGTTTGTCTTAGCTTTTTCCTTGAATTAGTAGGATTTTTACATTGCACTATCATTATTGTTCAAGTCAAGGCTAGTTTGAAAGAGCATGGTGGGAAGTATAAGGGCATACACCCCCACCATAGTTTCCACCATTTTATTCTTACATTCTATTGGTTTAACAAGGGTTTTCTAAGAGAAGTATAAGGGCATACACCCTCTTAGCTCAAAACCTAGCTTGAGATACTTGCCTTGGGAAGTAAGAGGGTTTACACCCCCAAGGAGGTAGTATCTCTAGCTCTTTCTTTTCTTGAATATATTAACCCTTTTTTTAAAGGCACTAGTCATTTACTTATTGCATTGGAGAAATAAATTGATGCCTTGGGAAACATGAAATTTCAACCTTTACAACCTTTCTCTTTGGATAGTGACCTTGATGCCTTGGGGGTTTCTCTCCCCTTAGGCCGCCCCTTTTCTTCCATAAAATCTCATTACTGTACTAAATTGTTTTCTACAGCCATTAGGCTGCAAAAAATCACTAACCCTAGGTGCTAATATCTCACTAACTATCCCCTAACTTTCCTCCATTTTTTAGCCACTAATTTCACTAACTAGGGTGCACTGTTCAAGCTAGTTTTGGGCACTTTTATATGGTTGATTTAGCTGCGGCATGTCATTGAATTCTACAGCCATAAGGATGATAATTTACTGCAGAAAATAATTTTACAACAACTTGATTTTATTCATTCTTAAAGTACTATGTTGAAGTCACAATTGATTACTAAATTCATTGATGATATTGCCAATTAATCTTGTGCTTCATATGCTGATTTGGATGCTTCATTTTTATGATATAAAATTTCATCCACTGCTGAAAATTAGGGACATCAAGCTTAAATTTCTGATCCACACTAACACATAGCATTGCAAGGTGTTTTTCTTGTGTTTCGGGTAGGTACATGTGCACTGACAACTATTTTTTCACTTGGTATCAATTTACCTCTCTCCTCTTATCATTTCCAATCATTCATTTCTTCCATCACTTGACCTTCCGGGGGACTTCTCCTTACACTTCCCTTCATCCTTTCCATTCCCCCTAGGGTCTCCGGGATTGCCTCCTAGGAGTGACCTTAGTCACCCCCCAAGTGCGGGACCTGCATCGAGGTGAAATTGGGTGTAGGATTCCCAAAGTTGTAGCACTTGTTCCATGGTTGGGTTGGGATTTTGCCAACTTACAACTTGCGCTATAAAATTTGGCACTGTTTCCTGGGAGGATTTTGAATCCTCTTCGTGCCCTAAACAACACTTTTGGCAAGTCTCTTTCCCGAAGCCTTCATCCCGAGATTTCTTGGTGATTCCACTCCAAGAACCTACCCTTTTCCTTTGACAAACCTTCTTTAAAGTTTGTCTAGCGACTCCACCTTTCCTGAACCCACCTTTCCCCCTCTCTCCCTTTTCACCCTTTGATAAGCTTTTCTCTCCCCTGGAAACTCCTTTGAGGTGTCCTTCTAGTCGATGGGACTATGGCACCTTGGAATCAACCAAGACCCTGCCATCCCTCATGGAAGGAAATTTTGTAGTTGCTAATAAAGCCACTGAAGAGATGATGAACCAAGTAAAAGAGTTATTGCATGAATCTAATGAAGACCAAGCCCTCACAGATGAAGATATGCTTGAAGAACGTGCTTATGAAGAAAGCCTCCAAGAAGACCCTGTTGAAGCTTATTACATTGAAGATAAAGAGGAGAACATTATGAGTTACGACCCTTTCGAGGATCTTGATGACAACCAATTCCATGATCATGGAAGTGACGATGCCTCGGATGCAGTCGATTAGCATATTGACACTATCATACAGATTGGAAAATGTGGATGGGACATGAGCCTTTTCACCTTTGATGGAGATCCCATTTATGACGTTGAGGTCAACCCTCAAACAAAGGATTGGTATCCATGCATATATGACTTAGATGTTTGGGATGATGATGGTGAGATGGTTACAAATTTATTCCATCCATTCGAGGACGACCTAACGCAACATTTTCATAATGATTTTCAACCATCATGTTCAGATTTTGATAGACACCAAGTTGTGGCCTGCCCAAAATAATCCAAGTTCCATACTACCAAACATAATTACTTTCATGTTGAGACTTTGGATAGGGATTTACAAATAAATAAGAGACGTTTCCTGAGTCCGACGGAGGAGTTTTCCTCTAAGGCTGTGCCTTACCCCGTTTCCTCTTTTTAGTGAAATCGTAAGGTTTTATTTGGATCTCTTGTCCTTTCTCAGCCTCCAGGGAGAAGTGATATTCTAAGTGAGGATGAATATGAGTCATCATCTAGTCCACTCCAGAGATGGATAGACCAAGCTTGTGGCTATACTTGCAAGCGAGAGTTCCAGGACGATCGAGATTGTGGTTTCTCTTTTCAATAGGATTTCCTCCCTCCCACCCATCTCCACGAGTTTTATTTCGTGATTGATTATATATCTTTTTTTTTCTCATGATTACTATGTGCTAGACTTATCTTTGTTGTTTCACATGATTAAGCACAGGGGGAGATACTTTGACAAGATGATTAAATGGTTTCAATGGTTGTACGACTTCACCTAACATCGTCCAACACATGATCTTTAGGGCCCCAAGGCCCCAAGTAAGTAGGTAAGTCATTTTGATTCCCTGCATTTGCATTATTATTGCTCATATTAGTTTAGTTGCATCTCATTTTCATTTTTCTCTACTTGCATATATATATTTTTTTGTTTTTTAATTTGTATGGACCTGCTTGTTGTGGGATTAACTTGTGGCTTGAGAAACCATGACTCAGGGGCATCTAAGCCGTCAAAATCACCTGGGGATCTCACCTGTCCCGAGCCACACCAACCCTTAACATGGTTGGATTTTCTGTTCACGCAGGTTTCGAACCGGTGAGTTTAACAACACAGAGTGGCTTAAAAACATACTCCGTCACCGACTGTCCTACACCTCGGGGACGTCTCTACTTGCATATTGATTTCATGCTTAGTTTAGAATTTTTTGAAAAAAATGTTAAAATTTTCTTTTTCTAGTTTAGTTGTTATGGATTATGATCATATGAGAACAAGGATGAGTAGGCCATCCTGTATTTGAAATTTTGATGTTTACTTGCAGGCACAGGTCTACTAGGAGATGATGCAGTTCTCAGGCACTCTACGATGAGCACATGTCCCCAAGTGTGAGCTAGATGTTATCCCCATTTTGTGGATAACTAAGGAGATGATGTCTCGAGGCCCTCAGGTTGTAGATATGGAGTACCAAGAGACTACATGACCAACAATATCGTTTGCACAGATGGAAAACCCACTCACCACCACATATGGTCACATGTTTACAGATGGCATCCACGACACCAGTTGGCTTCCAGAAGGAAGTGGGCCTTGCTCCATGAGGTACAAGTCAATATTATGGTGAGCATCCTTTCAATACCTAAGCCATTTGATTATGTTGTATCTTAGATTGCTCTAGATTTCATGATATGTGCTTGGACATTATTCCTTTTTCTCTGCTTCACCTTAGTGGTTGACATTGTTCCCTAGTAAGTGGTCTTCTTTGGGAATGGGTTTTCTACTGGGAAATCCGTTAATAAGCCATCATGCCGCTCCCGACCATACTTACCATTTTACATCATTTCCCCCTTTGTTTCCTTATCTCTTGGTATTTTAGGGTATATTGACCCAAGAAGGGGTTGTCCTTCATTCTATGAGAATAAGGGGCTAAAGGCCCAGAGGGGTTGGTGTTGGGTAAAAGATAAAAGCAATATATGAACCTTCCAGATGCTTCACCCAAGAATCACCCAAGAAAGCAATAAAACACTTATCTTTGAATAAAATGGGACCCACAATATAACAAAGAAATGTCTGAAAGGTAGATTGAAGGATATGAGGTCTCATCACAAGCCGACCTATCACATCCATGGATATCTAGTGGTATGACATTGTCATTATATGGTCACCAAACCAGGGGAATCACTCTCAGTTGCATAGATGAGAGAAATGGGGTCTCATCATGAGCCAACCTTCTAATTTCCATTAGGCATTTGTGGGTGACATTTCTACCATATGGTCACCATGCATGGGAAGTGACATTCAACCTCTCCTTGTGCTATTATGAAAGAAAATATAAATAAAGAAATATAAAAGACAAATGATGGGCTTGGAAAAAGTGCATTGCGGACGAAGGTACCACACACCCTCTACAAAGGCACCCATGATTGAGACATTACGACCCCTTGTATGTCATGAGCCCTATTCCCATTGAGTCTTGACCCCATCCACCTCATACACTTTACATGGATTAGAGAGGGACTTCTTAGAGTCTCTCCTTGACCTAGGGAAAGATCTACCCAATAGGACACCTCGTCAACCCTCCCATACTTAAGCTTGACAAGTTGCATAGTGTCTTTGAGTTGTTAATTGTTTGATATAGTAATCTTTGATGCACATGCTTAGATGGCTTGTTTAAATATTGGATCCACTTATCATGATGTTATTACTTGAGATCCTTGGAGGGTGTGTCCATTTGTTTTTGCAGGACCTATCTAGTGGAGATTTTTGGGAGAACAAGCCTAGCTTGGGATTCCATGGGGCTACAGGCCCATAGATTGGATACCAGGGGAATGCACGCCAGATGAGAGAGATATGACTTGGATGGCCTTGATTATGATGTGGATGACCTAGCCTATCCATTACTTACCAAATGATTTTCCTAGGTGGGGAAAAATGTCCTACTTTTGAGTATGACATCATGGTATTGGGGGTTTGGGCTTTGTGGTGAGGTGCCACTAACTTTCACTTGACATTTTTGAGGAGAAGAGGGTTTTCACCAAGAAGAGATCATATAGATGCTTGACACATGGCCTTGGGAGGCCTTTCCATATTTCTCCAACACCAATGACCTCCTCAAAGTGGCAAAACGTCCCCTAAAGGGGTGACATCATCCTTAATTAGGGTTTAATTTATGCAAAAGATGAAATTTTAAGTGAATTGTTTAATACTGTTGTGTCAAGTGGGAAATATTAGGGTATTTGGCCCCTAATATTGTGTTTTACTCCTTATTTTTGTGGACAAGCAATGTTTCCTAATTTTTGTATAAATAGAGATCATAAGATCTCATTTTAAATCATAACTCTCCCTTGTGGAGAAGGACTTATTTAAAATTTTCGGCCTTCTTGGTTCTTTCTATTCTCTTGTGATTTGGTTTATGGCTAAGTCTTGGATATTTTGTTGATGGAAGTGATGCGCTAGCCTTGGAAGGATTTTTCTAGCTTTTATGGTGGTTTGTCTTAGGTTTTTCCTTGAATTGGTAAGATTTTTACATTGTTCTATCATTATTGTTCAATTTAAGGTTAGTTTGCTAGAGCATGGTGGGAAGTATAAGGGCATACACCCCCACCATAGTTTCCACCATTTTATGCTTACATTATATTAGTTTAACAATGGTTTTCTAAGAGAAGTATAAGGGCATACACCCTCTTAGCTCAAACCCTAGCTAGAGATACTTTCCTTGGGAAGTAAGAGGGTTTACAACCCCAAGGATGTAGTACCTCTAACTCTTTCTTTGCTTGAATCCATTAAACCTTTTTTTAAAGGAACTAGTCATTTACTTATTGCATTGGAGAAATAAATTGACGCCTTGGGAAACATGAAATTTCAACCTTTACAAGATTTCTCTTTAGGATAGTGACCTTAATGCCTTGGGGGTTTCTCTCCCCTTAGGGCATCCCTTTTCTTCCATAAAATATCATTGCTGTACTAACTTGTTTTATACATCCGTTAGGCTACATAAAATCACTAACCCTAGGTGCTAATATCTCACTAACTAGCCCCTAACTTTCTTCCATGTTTTAGCCACTAATTTCACTAACTAGGGTGCACTGTTAAAACTAGTTTTGGGCACTTTTGTATGGTTGATTTAGCTGCGGCATGTCATTAAATGCTACAGCCATAAGGCTGATAATTTACTGCAGAAAATCATTTTACAACAACTTGCTTTTTTTCAGTCTTAAAGTGCTATGTTGAAGTCACAATTGATTACTAAATTCATTGATGATATTGCCAATTGATCTTGTGCTTCATATGATGATTTGGATGCTTCATTTTTCTTATATAAATTTTCATCCACTGCTGATCCACACTAACACATAACATTGCAAGGTGTTTTTTCTTGCGTTTTGGGCAGGTACAAGTGCACCGAAAACTATTTTTTCACTTGGTATCCATTTACCTCTCTCCACTCATCATTTCCAATCATTCATTTCTTCCATCACTTGAACTTCCAGGGGAATTATCCTTACACTTCCCTTCATCCTTTCCATTCCCCCTATGGTCTTCGGGATTGCCTCCTAGGAGTGACCTTAGTCACCCCCCACGTGCAAGACCTACATCGAGGTAACATTTGGTGTAGGATTCCCAAAATTGTAGCACTTGTTACATGGTTGGGTCGAGATTTTCCCAACCTAAAACTTGCTCTATAAAAAGGTCCAAGTGTTCTAGCGAGAAGAAACAAGTGGAGCATGAGTCCCAGTTTGGAGCGTTAGAGGGAGGTGGGGGGGTCTATATTAGGCGTTCGTTCGACGAGATTTCTTCCTGAATTGTGCAACTTGACCAGTCTAAGATATCGAGTGCACCAGGGGTGGAATAGGTAGTGCGGGGTGTATCATAAGGGTCTGGAACAATTTACAGAAGAGAGACCGACGGAATGATAATCAATGCTGTTGGAATCTCTTCTTCCATAATGGCCATTGGAGGGTCATCGGTTCCCCTGTCCTGACGGACCAGAGAAGTCAAAGGCGCCTGGGAGAAGCGACAAAACCTTATTTTCCTGGCAGTTAAGATGTAATAAGAGGACCCTCTCTTGGGCTTGCTGTGCTCTTGAGGCATGGTCGTGTAGACAATCCAGCTCTAAGCAGGAAAAAAACTTGTAGAAGGGGGAGGAGAATGAATGGAATAGAACCGAAACACAAGAATTGAACCATAATCAAATGAAAAGAGCCATAACAAACCTAGAGTAAATGGAGGGGCACTAGAGGAGCTGAAGAGACCTTGCATGTGCGTCCCATACCCATCGCAGTCCGCCGACCCTGCTTCATTGAAGGAGCCATTAAACCAGAGTTAAAGAGTTGTCTTGCCTGCTTGTATGAAATTTGAATGCCTCTCATCCTACGAGAAATGGATGTGAGGGCGACGACATATGTAATTAAGTCAACTATGTGCATGTTGGCTATGTGTCACCCCATCCGGGGGATGATTAAAGTGATGTTAAGATAATGATAATAATGAAATTAAACTAGGATATTAAAATAATATAATAGAACAATGTAGCTGTTGAGATGAAAAAAGGGAAACGAGGCATACAAATAATAAATTAACAAAGGTTGTAGTGATTAAAATATAAAAGGGTAATAAAGAAATTAAACTAAAAAAGTATTGAAAGGAAATAATTGGTATATCATACAGGGAAAGGAAAGAAATGACTAATAGATAAATGATACATTAGTTAAAATATCATATTAGAGGAAATTAAACAAGGAGGGGAAAATAGGAAATTAATAAAGATAGTGAAAGGAGAGATGAATAAGGAGGAAACAAGGAAGTGATAATGAAAACAATGAAATAATGATAATAGATTAAATCATTTAGATAGATGAGAAGGCTTAAATTAAGAATTGTTTTGAAAAGGGGAGACAAGGATTAGAAGAAAACTATGGAAACCACAGGAAGGAAAGATGAAAATATATAATTAGAAGGAAAAGGAAAGGTCCGGGATAGAGAAAAGGGGAAAGGAAGGTCAACTGAAAGAAATAAATAAGTCATAAAATATAGGAGGGAGGGGGGACTAAACACCCAATAGTGGGATTCGAAGATTGGCTCAGTTTGTAGCCATCTTCATGATTAAAATTATCGGGATGCTTTTCAATTTTCAACACTTCTTGAATAATACGAGAGGGGTAATACGAGGTGGAGGCAAGAATTTTAGTTTGGTCAAAATAGATTAGGTTTTTGGATTGATACGAGTGTTATACAATAACATATTTGGTGATACGATTGTGGTTTGTGTCCACTATATGCTCTTTAAGACGAGCTTTAAAAGATCTACCTGTTTGACCTATGAAATATTTTCCACATGAAAAAGGGATTTGGTAAACTCCTAGGCCAAACATCGGGTTAGGTTTGTCCTTGGTGGTTCTAAAAATATGTTTGAGGGTTTTATTGGGTTTGAAAAGGGTTTTGATGTTATTTTTAGCCAGGATTTTGGAGATATGATCCGTGGTGCCATGGATATAAGGAAGAGAGACGAGAGCTAGTGTAGGGGAAGAAGAGGTGTTTTTCGATTTAGGATCACATGCTGAATGGAAGGCTCTATTGATTTGAGAGATGGAATAACCATTGGAAATTAAGGCCTTAGTTAGGTGAGATTTTCCCTTTTCAAAGAATGAAGGAGAAGAGTTACATATAACTTTAGTAATGAGAGTTTTTAACACCATTAATTTTTGAGCAGGATGATGATGGGATTCCACATGAAGGTATTTTTTAGTATGAGTCTTTTTTCTAAAATATTGGTGGGTAAGGGATCCATCAAGAAGACTAGAGATAAGCACATCCAAAAAAGGGATGGAGTTATCCTTTTGTATTTCCATCGTGAATTGTATATGGGGGGAAATTATGTTTAGATGGTGGAAGAAGGAACTCAAAGCAGGTTGGCCATGAGGCCAAATGACAAAAGTGTCATTGAAGAATCAAAACCAACACTTAGGGTTTAGATGAAAACTATTTAGGGCTATAGTTTCAAAATGTTCCATGAAAATATTAGCTACCACTTGGGACATGGAAGATCCCATGGCCGTGCCTTCAGTTTGTTCATAGAAAACTCCTTTGAAAGTGAAGAAAGTGGAAGAGACATAAATTTCAACGAGGTTAAGAGTCTTAGTTTCGACTGGATTGGAGATCAAGGTTAGGGCTTCTAAGACAAGAATTTTAGTGAAAAGAGAAATGACATCAAAACTAACCATAATGAATTGATCATCGAGGTGAAATTGTTGATTTTTTTGAATGAGTTGGAGGAATATTTAATAAAGGAAGAGGTTTGACCGGTGAAGGTTTTAAGTTTATCGACCGAAAAGCAAGCAAGAGCATGGGTGGGGGCATCTATGGTGTTAACTATAGGTCTAAGGGGGATTTATTTTTTTGTGAATTTTAGGTTTCCCATAGAATCTAGCCTCCACCCCTCATTACATCTCTTGTATTATTCGAGAAGCGTTGGAAATTGAAAATCATCTTGATAATTTTAATCGTGAAGATAGCTACAAACTGAGCCAATATTTGAAGCCCACTATTCATCACCTGGGTGTTTAGTCCGCCCCTCCCCCTCCTATATTTTATGACTTAATTATTTCTTTCAGTTTACCTTCCTTTCCCTTTCTCTCTGTCTCGAGCCTTTCCTTTTCCTTATAATTATATATTTTTGTCTTTAATTCCTATGGTTTCCATAATTTGGTTTTAATCCTTGTCTCCCCTTTTTAATTTTTTTCTTAATTTAAGCCTTCTCATCTATCTAATTGCTTTAATCTCTTATCTTTTTTTCATTGTTTTCATTATTACTTCCCTCTTTCCTCCTTATTCATCTCTCCTTTCACTATCTTTATTAATTTCCTATTGTACCCTCCTTGGTTAATTTCCTCTAATACGATATTTTAACTCATTATATTATTTATCTATTAGTCTTTTCTTTCCTTCCCCTGTATGCTATACCAGTTCTTTCCTTTCAATACTTTTTCAGTTTAATTTATTTATTACCCTATTATCATTTTAATCACTACAACCTTTATTAATTTATTATTTTTATGCCTCGTTTCCATTTTCTTATCTCAATGGTTACATTGTTCTATTATATTAATTTAATATCCTAGTTTAATTTCATTATTATCATTATCTTAACATCACTTTAATCATTGTTCCCGTGGTGTAGAGAAATCAACGAGGGAGTGCGTAGTTAAGGCACTCCGTAAGTGAAGTCACCGGTTCGAAACCTTCGAGGACACCTCAAATACAACCATGTTAAGGGTTGGTGTGGTCCAGGATGGGTGCGATCCCTGAGTGATTTTGACAGCTTAGATTCCCCTGGGCCATGGCATCTCAGCCACATGCCAATCCCGCAAGTCAGGGATATTTAGCTAACAAAAAAAAACATAACTTTAATCAGTACAACCTTTACTAATTTGTTATTTTTCTACCTTGTTTCCCTTTTCTTACCTCAACGGTCATATTTTTCTAATATATTATTTTAATATCCTAATTTATATCTCAATCTTAATAACCTTTTTCAAACATAACAACTACTTCTTTATTTTAGTATTTTTACCTGTTTTCTCCTCAAGCGTAATCTTCTAATCCTCTCCTTTAAATACTGCTCATTACCACTCTATTATAACATCTTATAGATTCTAGTCCCTAATGATGGGTGGAGTGTCCACTCAAAACATTGGACTTCTCGAAAACTTCCTAAATAGTGTTTATCGAGAAATCTTATACACAATTTATATATATATATAATTTTTTTTTTTTTCATATATATATTNTATATCTCAATCTTAATAACCTTTTTCAAACATAACAACTACTTCTTTATTTTAGTATTTTTACCTGTTTTCTCCTCAAGCGTAATCTTCTAATCCTCTCCTTTAAATACTGCTCATTACCACTCTATTATAACATCTTATAGCTTCTAGTCCCTAATGATGGGTGGAGTGTCCACTCAAAACATTGGACTTCTCGAAAACTTCCTACATAGTGTTTATCGAGAAATCTTATACACAATTTATATATATATATATAATTTTTTTTTTTTCATATATATATTTGATAAATTATGTTTTTTTTTTTTTCAAAAATTTTAAATGGAAAGTGTTTATTTTTTATTTTTTATTTTTGAAAAAATCATTTTTTTCTCATTTAGGGGTTTTCCTCTCTTTTTTTTTTGTTTTTTGTTTTTAATTATTTTTCCTTTTTATGATTTTGTTCACAACAATACTTGGCTTTCAGTCCTTTGTTTCTAAAATGTTACAATTTTAAGCCCCCCAAAAAAGAGGGTGCTACTAATAACACCTCTTTTGATTCGAGGGTTGATTTCAAGGTCTTGGTTGCATTGGCACTGATTTTCAACTCCAAAAGTTTTAAAGAAGTGGTATTTTTAAACTCAAAAAATAAAAAAAAATGGTGTTGTTGTTAGTGTCTATTTTTGATTCAGAGGTTTATATTAAGGATTTTGTTGACAACATTATGACATTGTTAAGGCCACGGTTGCAAAATGTGGTAATTTTAACTTATGTCAAGGCTTGTCCATGCCGGTTAGTGACCATCAAGGTGATCATGTGGTGAAGGTTAAGCATTCCCACACAATTCCAAAACAACTCGGTCCCCTCCACTCAACTGTTTCCTTATGAAATGTGGCAAAGATTTCCCAAATTAGCTCTGATACCACCTGTCAACGACTTATGGTTTGGATGTATATATATTTTTTATGAACTTGGGTGTCTCCCAATTTTGTTTCGAAACCTAAGGTTGTGCAACATTTCCTTGCCTCGGTCGTAGGGGCTTGACTAGCATGTGCTTATTGCAACTAGACTAGGCCTCTTCACTTGAGTTCTAACCATAAATTTGCCTTAAACTATAATATATAAAATGCAACTAATTCCTACTCAACCAAGTTAATTAAAAAATAGACACATGTCCAACCATGGCCTTTGAAACAAACCAAAAAAACTTATACTTAGTTGAATATTCAATACTTAGCCAACACAATACATTGCAAGGAACATAGCCTTCATCCAAGTAAAGAGACTACCACACACATGTATAGGTGGCATCCAAGGTGGATGCCTTAACTTTATTATATAAATAATGTTACAATTATACAACAAGGGAGTTGCATCCTTCTTCCTACAAATCTATTACAGATGCACAATTAGTCTAAGGCAATAATTTTTTTTGTCTACTGCCCAACAAAGTTGCGCAATCCAATCCCTGAAACAAATTTAGTCTTGCCTCTTGTAGGTTTTGTCTTCTTCTTCTTTTCACTTATCCAGTGCAATTCACCCTACTATTCCAACCCAAAAACTGAGCACAATTGTAGAGCTCCTTTACACTCTTGGTGAATGATGTCTTAGCACCTTTGAGGCTTCCACTATTTATATAACGCTTTCCTTTCACTTTCCTTGCATGATGGTGTCTCTTCCCCCTTCATGACTTGTCTGTTTACTGTCCAATGTCCAATGGTGTTGCGTTCAAAGTGCCATGTTCCCAAAAAGTGTGCCCAAGTGTGCCTAACAAGTGCGTCCAATGGATGTGTACCTAATGAATGTGCACCCAACAAGTGTGGGATGCCCAACTCCTTGGGTATGCATGTAGCTGAAGCACTCAAGTCTATAAAATACATTTAATTTCTCTATGCCACTTTTTTATCCATGTGTAGTGCATGTCTATGGATGAGGTTTCTCGTGGAAACATTTTTTTCCTTTTCTTGCCACTTTACCTTCCAATCTTCCTTGGTCTAACCTACTAATGCGAGTTTCCAAGATTTGCGTGCACCTAGTCTATGAGCAAGATCATTTGGAATATCTGTGGTTCCCCTTGCCAATAGGCCAAGGCACCTATAATTGACTCTTCTAGCCATCAATTTTATGTTAAGTCTGTCCATGTCGGTCAATGATCACCAAGGTGATCACATGATGAAGGTTCCAAAAGCCACTGAAGACCAAGGCCTTACATATAGCTTCTTTTTTACATTCTTCTTCATATTCGACATCAAAAATATTTTGTTCTTTGTATTCATAATTATTTTAATATGAATTATGATTTGGAAAATTGATTCCCAATAATTTTTGAAAGCTTGTTGAAATTGGAAAATGTGGTAGTGATGCATAGGTATGTTTTATACCAAATCTTGGCCTCACTTTCCAAAGAATTCATGAATATTTTCATTAACACATCTTCATTATCAATGATAAATGGTTAGCAAATTTATATTATAATTTGGAAGGTGTTCCCCAAGGGAAAATTAAAGGTGTCGACTTTCTCCATTTGGTTAATTTTCCATTTTTCTTTTCTCAAAACGATTATTCACTTTCCATTTTTTCCCAAGGTGATTTATCGATTTCTTATAAGACACAATTACTTTAAAAATTGCTAGAATATTTTAGAAACTATATTAAAATATTAAAAAATTGAATATTTTTATTAAAAATATTGTGAAATATTTATAGTTAGCATTTTAAGAATTAGTAAGATTTGCCAAGGTTTTTACACTTATAAGTATGGATCCTTAAAATTTTCCTTGTAACTTTCCTCCAGTCATCTCCACTGGAAAGAGGACAAAAGTCAAGTATGACAAACACATCAATTGGAGAATATATCACTCCAACCCAATTCACTGTGAGATTTTATTCTTGTAATCTTGTGATTGGATACAATGTAGCCGCCAGAAAAATATTCTACCTCTAACTTGTGAAACTTGAGGTTGTATTCTTTGGAAATCGTTAGTTATCCTTCCTTTGAAATGACAAATGATTTGCTTTATTCTTTTTTAGACGACAAATCTCCCTAGTTTAGGGGCCACTTGAGATGTTGTCTCCTGAGATGTTTCTTTTGGGAAAGGAACTATAAGATGGGGATAAAACCTCCCTGCTTTAGACTTGGTAGGAAAAATCCTCCAGCTAAAGTAGGGAATCCTTGTTCTTATAAATATTATTTCAGTAAGCTCATTGTCACTGGAAAACAAATCTGGAGAATACCATACAAAGTCCTTATCTATTAGGCACCTTTATCTCAAACTATCAGACAATTTATTTCAATGGGAGATGCAAAAGTTGTTGAAAGTGAGAAAATAATATTTACATTATATGAGAGATTGGAAGTATCAAGCATTCAAATATTTGATGACACAAAATGCATTGGGACATTTGAAAATCAATCAATTGTTTAAAATAAATTATACGAGACAAAATAGTTATGGATGGAATTCAATATGGAAAAATAACTCCATTTTCTTGATTACAAGATGAATTTATCAAAACCTTGATCATAATAAACAATAATTCTTTGCAATATTTAATCACAACAAGGGAAAATTCCTTGTAATCTTTCTTGTAGATACAAATATAAAGGAGCTGGGGGAAATCCATAAAATCCCTTTAATATATGGTGTAAAATGACTCAAAATACAACAATTAGGAAGCATAGCTACTAAATATTTTCATATTACCCGAGGCATTAAAAAATTCATGACTATATCATCCATTGATATTGATATTAGAATAAGAAGTGGATTGCAATGTAAACATTACAAAACAATATTGATAAACTTATAAACCTTGTGGAGAGAATCCTCCATTACAATTCCATCCATGTTAGTGCTTTGTGCCCAATTTACCTTTATAGATTCTCTCATGATCTTCAACAATTTTCATAAACCTTGTGGTGAGAATCCTTAATTACAATTCTATCCATGCTCATACTTTTTACCCAATTTACCTCTACAAACCCCCTCATGGTCTTCAACAGTTTCCAACTCCTTATTGAGAGGAGTTGGAATCAATTTCCAAATCCTTGTGAATCTCCATCCACTCTAGAAATTGTTACAACGTCTTCCTCCCAACCAATCACCTTCCCTAACAAGAAGCTTCCAACGAATAGTCACTTCCCACATGGAAAATACCATATCATATGTGGATGCAATTCTTTTCTTATTGGTTATAAGTACTTACATAGAGCCTTGAAAATATTTGCATTCCTGACATTTTTTAAATTTTTTATTTTTGAAAATAATTCATAACATGACCCTAATAAAGTATTAAAAAACACTTTATAAAAAAACTTTGTTGAGTAGCCCTCTAAGTTGATGAACCCACCACTATATATGTGAATGCACCTTGGTGAAGCTCTTTGTAAGCGTTTGGTAGATTGAAGGGTGGTTAGCACCACTTCCATGTGTTTGCATGAAGCATTGTTTTATGGAGGCATGGGGCAAGATTTTATATTCAAACTCTTCCCTACATTGTACCTCCATGAAAATATATAAATGAGAGTTCCCATCATTCATTTCCATAAATTTGTTTTGTGCTCCAAGATTGTGGCAAAGTTTGAGGAGCCCCTTGTTTCCATTCACTATTCTTGAATTTTTTTTGTCTTATGCTATCCAATTTTCCATTCAAAGTGTTAATTGTATAGTTCTATTAGATTGTTGTTAGATAAAATATATTACATTTAAGAAAGTAAATAATCCTCCCATGGAGAGAGCTTAAATACCACTTCTACATGACTTCCCATAGGTGATATAATTCATGTTTTATTATCTTTCCGTTGGTGAATAAAGGCATTATCTTATTTCCCCCTAATTAGCTCTGTTTGTTTATTTGAATTCTTGTTTCAATTAATACTTAGTTAATATACATGCTTAGAGAATATAATTGATAGAGTACATTTATTGTCCACTCATTAATTTGTCTTGCTTAACTCATCAACTAGTTGAGAAAGGTCTTTTGGTCCATTCACACACCAAAATAATTCACGCAAAATGGAAGCCATATTGGGGACTTGATCACCAAATCCCATCCTCCGTTGTTTATAGGGACATGTTTCTATTTTAATTTGTTTACAACTTTGTGTACATTGTTACTGATCTCTGACACACCACTGTGTTGCCCCATTTTTTCAAAATTTTCAATTTTTTCCATTTCATTCTCCCATGGGAAACTATGCCATTGAATATTTTTCTACATAGTGGTGCAACCCATAGTTAACATAATTGTGTAGTTTATGAACTGTGCCATTGCTATGCAATTTGCTCAAGGGCACAACTTGTGCTTTGTCTCTTGTTTCACACATTTATTTTTGGCTTATAAATTTAATTTGTTAGGTTCATTTTATTGTTAGAGGGGTAATATATAACATATTGTTTTTTTCATAAATTATTGACTACCCTATTATTGTTGTTTTGATTAAAAATTCCCTTTAAACTTAAGGAATTTACATTGATAAAAAACAAAATCATTTATTTCAAGTACTTGTCATTTCCAATTCTTTCCTTTTCCGCAATTTACATTTCAAAATTTTCCCTTTTGTTCTTTCCCTTTCTTTCTATATTCCCTTTTCTTTTCTTGCCCCTTCTCTTCCCCTTCTATAAATTTCCTTCCCAAATCCTCCATATCCCCTTTTCCCTTTATTTGTTGTATCAATATTACCATACTTAGTCATTTTCTCCATGTTCACAGGTTGGTGGACTCACGGAATTTCAGGCTTGTAGTATGTTCCCTTTAGCCATATATCAGTCCGCCCCGACACTTAGTTTATTTTTGTATCGCGGACTCCCAGATTCACGTACTCACATGTTATTCTTTCAGTCCTCTCACAGACCACCCAACCTATCTCAACACTTATCCATTTCATCTATTCGGGCTTTCAGACTCACGGACTTGGATTTTCCATTCTAATCGCTCTCTCTGACTCTTTGTTGTCACATGTCCCTTCTTTCACTTTTCTCGAGTTACATTTAATGTTATTTTATGGACTCAACTACTAAATTTATTTATGAAATGGCCATTAATTAATGGTGTTTATATTGAGGGAAATCACACTTATTTCGAGTTAATGATTTCTTCGAAAGAAATCTAACTTAAAATCAATTAATTGTGCAAAGTAATATTACAAGAAAATCTCGCCAACTCAACGAAATTAGTCATGAGAAAATAACAGTTTTATGGAGACACCTTGAACCTCTTCACCAGAGAAGACCATAACTATCATTGGTGTCAGTCGTATTGCTACTATTCAAATCTGCTGGGTAAAGAAAATAACAAGGTGTGGATTTTAGGGATATTTCTTCCAGGTTGCATCCTTGAGGTATTCGAATGCAAATATATCCTCGCCTGGTGCATCGAAAAATTCATCCAAAAAAGAAGGGCCATCCCATTGCAAAATGATTCTCCTGTTTCCTTGGTGCCTTCAATATTTAGGGAGATGTTGAAATTGCCGAAGCCAAACCTGGTTTACAAAGGGGAAGAAGCCAAATTTTTTTTAAAAAGCAAAAATAATGGAATCAAACTTCTTCAATAATATTTACATGAACCTGCATCAATGCCATAAGACATATCTAAGATTCAAGTAAGTTCTTTGAAAAATCCATATAAAGAAATTCCCTGGTTATTTACTCGAATTGATGGCCAAGACTCTACATAAACCATTACTCGATTGAAATTGTATATATTTCACACAGTTCATGAAAACACAATCTTCGACTGGGCGAAGATTATTTAAAATGAGATTACTACACAACTGATGAATTCCAAGACTGAGAATAAATTTTGTATGTCATCTTATTTGGTATTTTCTATCACCCATTGTTATTTTTTAAGGGTTTAAATATTGCCAGAAGGGTAAAAGTAAAGGTGGACCCTATGACCATGTGGTATCAAACTTTGTGGAGGTAGAAGGTTGGCCACCATTTCTATGAAGTATATAATGTTTTTGTGTCTAAATTTAAGAAGCTATTATTTGGGGAAGATACTTCCTGACTCTCATTGGAGGCATCAGATTTTCTAAAAGGGAAAGGATTTCTTGAAAAATGGACGATTACAATATCATCAAGGTTTTTTGTTCTAACAAAAAACCCATTTTTCTTCCATATTATGTATATGATAAATTGTTTATTATTGAAATAGCTAAACAATACAAATTCTGGTTTCACACCTTTTCTGAGAAAAGAAAAATCAATTCATATCTCTTCCTTGGCAAGTTGGTGAAATTATTCTTAGAGGAATTTCCAATATCGACGAATATGATTCCTATTTCGACCATTCCAACTTGATATGTGCAGAAGAAAACAAGGGATTTGACCCTATTCATATTTTTTACAATCATTTGATTTCAGTGGGGCTCAACACTGCACTCATAAACTCATTTGTAAGTGGAGAAGAGGAGAATTATATCCATGAACCTAATATTTAGGAAGGTGACATGGATTCCGATGATATAGAAACTATCATAAGTACCACAAAACATCACATGGAAGGAGGTAGGCATTCAAATGAGAATAATTCTCAATCTCCCCCTGTTTCTCGAAGAAGTGTTCTACCCAAGATAAACCCTCATCCCAAGACATCACAACAAATAAAAATACAGATTAATAATTCAGGGGATGATGAAGAAAGAAACCCTCCTCAGGGGAACTTAGAGAACCCCCACAAGTTAAAGATTAATAGAAAAATTACTAATTCACAACAAGAGGGAGGAGAAACACATGCACCTGAACATGATTTACTACTGGATAATATGGACCTTGATGTGGATATCGATAACATCACCTTCCTAGATGAAGAAGAACATGCTAGAGAAGATGTACAACATATTTCTACACTTATGGTCGAGGATGAGATATTCTCTGATGAAGAGACCTTTTCTATACAAAATGCCTTGTTTGACAGAGACTCTAAGAAATTAGTCTTTGAATGAAACACAAAGAGTAAAAGTTGAAAGTTGCAGTCTACCATTGATACACATAACATGTTGCCTTCTAGATTGTCGTCTATTCACAAAGTTACAAGGGATGCAATGGATTTTTCAATTGCCAACATGGAGGAATAAAATGCTCGGTTGAAAGAGAATTAAGTAATTGGAAGCAATTCTCACGCCTCCACCTATTTTGGCTTCCCCCATTTCCATGATTCGGCCCACAATTTTTTTTCAAGAAACCCCAGAGTCGAGTGATAGAGTAAAATGAATTTCAAGCTTGATTATTGCCACTCGACATTCTGTCGAGGAGAACATAAAGAAAATAATGTATTTTATTTTGGAATTATGGGATTTAGAAAAATATTTGCCTCTATAGGCCTCATAATTCAGAACACTAGAGAATATTTGAATATAGATATGAAAAATGATGCAGGTTTCTATACAAATGGAATTGTAATGTTTGTATTAAAGGTTTCGGTAATGATAGAGTAGATGAGAAAGAAATAATATTTACCTTCCCTGAGCCACATCAAGAAACTAAAGGCTTGTTGGATTGAAATAATCAATGTATTGAAGGGATTAATAACTCAATTCACTGATTTGTCAAGAAGGAATATGAAAGCATACAAAACAATTCTTGATTTAGATATCGTTGGTACCACTATTGAAGTATTGGACCCTATGTTTATCTCAAATTCAATTCTTATGACTTGACATCAATTCGAAGATCAAATTGAAGAATTAAAAATGGCATCAACTAAAAAGTTTGATACTATGATTGAATTCACACATGATGATATTGATAGCTAGCTTGTTGAGTATACCAATAAAAATGAAGATATAGTGAATACTTTGTAAAATTTATCTATTGATCATAGAAAAATAAAAAAAGAGTTGTTTAATATTAAAGTAAAACAAGAAGTGACTGTTCCTCATTAAGGAATTATATTTAAGAATGGTTAAATAATTCAATTGCCAAGATTTCCAAAATACTAGTAGTAGTAGTTACAACCGACAATCTGACCGCAACAAGCAAGGGTACAAAAGAAACAACAACAAGCAAATGAAGGAGAGATTCCATCATAGTAATTCTATGCTAATCACATTTTTCTTTCCTTATCAATTTTCATCTAGTTATTCTTCTTCTTTAACTAGAAAAGTATAACCGAATCCTGATAAACTTCCTCTTTGTCTTCTTTCCAAATTCTGCTGTTCAAGATCCGCCCATGCTCCTCTTTCTATTTTAATACTTTCTTGTACATGTTTTATTTATGGTCAGTGGGAGCCCAAATCCCAATCCATTGGACAAATGCCTTAATTTCATGCAATGTAACATACATTATTATTTTGGAAAAATCCTAGAGATCTAATTCATGATCAATTTTGACTGTATTTTATAACTCTGAGTTTTGAGTATAAAGTATTTGAAATTGGCCTATCATAATATTCTTTTTATCTCTCTAAGTATTGCTCTTTAAAATTTCTCTCATGCGAACATACCATCTTATTTTATTTTGAATGTGATCAAAATCTTTATTTCTGCTATGATGGATATGAGGACATTTTTATTTTCTGTAATGTGTGATGCTTGAGATTCCTGGTCCACTTCTCAAGAATTCTCTTTTATAAATATTCTTTTACTTTTCAACATTTTGATTTTTCTTGAGCATTAAATATTGGACTATATTATGCGATATAGTCCCATATTATTCTTGATTTGAAATTATAAAAGAATATCATAAGCCAAAGAGGAGTACCACCTCTTTAAAAATGTAGGAGGATTCATATCCTCGTGGAGTTTCCGTTTCGGTCATGATGGATTCAAGCGTCAAAATTTTTGGCGACCATACTGGGGAACAAACTTGAAGATTTAAAGCTGGTTTTAGACCATAAAATTATATAACTTTACCTCAAGCTAACTAGCTCCAGTTAGAAATCAGATTGAACAACCAACAAAGTATTTTGCACCAATTATACAATCTCGCAATAACAATAGATGGAACTAGAGAAGAACTAGAAAGGTCTTGAGAAACACTAGTTCAAGAAGAAGAAAGATAAATTCTCCGAAGACAAAGAAGAGACGAAAGGCAATATCGAAGAAACGAAATATAAGCTCGAAGAGCACAAAAGAAAGGAATGAATTGAAGTTGGATGAATACAAAGGATGACCAATCACTAGAAGCAAGAGAAAGTAACTACACACCTTAGAAATTGAAAAACATCCTCTTGAAGAAAAGGAGAAACTTTCAAACATGGATGATAGAGAAGAAAGTCATGAAGAAAGACAAGAATACAGACATGAAGAAAGATGAGAAGAAAGGAGAGAGGAAATGAGACATGCAGAAAGACATGAAGAAATACATGAAGTAATATGAACGCATAGAAACCTAATAAGGGTAAGAGACTCCCCCCTCGACCTTCGAGGTGAACAACATGGGCTCCCTGTTCTTCCTAATGGTACTTTGAAGACATTTTCCAGGGATGGAACGATTGATGCTAAAAGACATGTTGATTTGTTTTTGAATGTTTGTGATTTCCATATTATCGATCATGTTGATGTGATGGTAAGGTTGTTTCTCCAAACTTTGTCGGTCCAAGCTTATGAATGGTACACATCAATTCCCACAAGATCAATCAACTCATTTGAAGATCTTGAAATGATGTTCTTAAATATGTTTTCTCCTCTAGTCGCGTATCATATTCTTCTTACCCACTTCACCCAAATCTGTCTAAAGAAAAATGAGAGGATAAGAGATTTCAATGTCAGATTCAATAAAACATTGAATAAAATCCCTTAAGACAAAAGGCCTATTGATCCAATAATACTTGGTTGCTACAAAAATGCCATGCCACCCAATGTGAAATTCACTATTAGAGATTCTCAAGTTGAGACTTTGGATGAAGCAATGATTAAAGCTACGGATATGGAGGAAATTATGATTGAAATAGGCACTGATCCTGACATTATCCTTGGAAGAGTGCAAAGGTAGATGGATATTTTGAATATTTGTGAGAAAGGAACATCTATTTCAAAGAAGAATGAAGAGAAAAATCCACAACCGAGTGAAAATTAAGAAGTCGGTGGAGGATTATTTAAAGAAACTATCCCGAATGTGAAAATGGATCCAGTTGCAACTCGAGAGATGAAGCAAAGAATGGAGATTTCGTAGATGAACATAACCATCAGAAAAATCCATAATGAAATAAAAATACTAAGAAGGAATGATAAACATATGCCTAATATAAGGATGCCGGTTCCAGAACAAAGAAGGAACCCTGCCTAAGAACAAAGAATGAGGTTTGAAAATGTTGACAATAAACAAAGACAGAGGGTTCCTAGACAACCAACTCCGAACACAATAATAATTGATGAGCCATACAATGAAAAAATGGTCGAACCATAAAATGATTATATTCCAGAAGAAATTTTTGAACTTGTACAGACAGACGGATGTGAGACATCCATGTACATATTTGAAGAAGATGAAAATGATCCTATCTCGCAAGAAAACATTATCCAAACATGGGCACATGTAAATAAGTCCAAGAATAAGGAGAATTCTGAAAAAGAAAAAGAAAAAGATATTGAAAAAGAGAGTGATAAAAGTAAAATAGGCAACATAGAAGTTAAAAGGCAACAAAAGACTCTTAATCCCCTTAAGATGATATACAATGTTGTTGACAATTTAAGCAAGTTAAGAATTACTTTGCCTTTATAGAAGTAGTAAAAATTCCCTAGCAGAGGGAAAACATCCTAAAACTGTCGGATGAACCAACTGGGAGAATTGAAGCAGTTATTTCAAACCATAAGCAGAATCAAAATACATCAGTGGTGAAATTAAGAGGTAAAGTTTCACCTTTCTACATTTCAATAGAAAATCACGACCTTGTGCTCCACAACTATCTGATAGATTCTAGTGCGACAAATAACATCATTCATTTGGAAGTGATGGAGGCACTTGGCATGAGATGCACCAAGTACTATGAAACATGCGAGAGCATATATGCTATTGATTCCAGGAAGGTACCAAACTATGGATGAATTAATATTTTTTATGCCTGGATTACTGTTTCTCCCCATATCATTACGATTTTCGTTATTGTGGTGGTGGACCTTCCTCCTGCATAAGGAGTTATCTTGGGAATATATTGGTATTCCATGATTGATGGCTATATAATGAATGATGAAATATGGATGATGGTGCTAGACAAAGATGGAGCAATGATCAAGGTTCCTCACGAACCCGGGAGACTGTTTTCTTTCAAAAAGAAGGATAACGAACCGATGGAAGATTATATAGATGATGGTATCAGTAATTATGCCATATTGGATATAGATCAAATTGAGGACATAAAGAGGGAAGATAATTATTTTTATGGGTATTGGAGAATTTCATTCAATGGGGCTTGTTCAAGGTCAGTGAGTGGAGTTGGGATTGTACTCAAAATCCCTAAAAATGTTGTATACCCACATGCCATCATACTTGAGTTCCCTTGTACAAATAATGAAACATAATATGAATCCCTAATTCAAGGGATGATCTTGGCGATGAATATGAAGATTGAACATTTGATTGTGACCAGGGATTCAAAGTTGGTAATAAATCAGATCACTTACAAGTATAAGATTAAAAATGAAAGGATCAAGCTATATTTCAAAAGAGTTAATGAATTAATGGAGACCTTTAGTTCCTTCAATAAATATTTTATCCCAAGGGATAAAAATAAAAAAGTAGATTCTTTAGCATTGGCCACTTCACTATCAAATCCAGATGATATCCAAAGTGAGACATTTTTTCAAGTGAAAAGAGTTTTCCGACCCTCAGTGCCAGATAACCAAGATTATCTCCAAGTGTTCGAGAATGATGAAGACTTAAAATATTTTATAGCCAATGAAAATGATGATGAAGATGATAATATTGCTCCTGTTCCAAAGAATTGTGTCCAATCTGAGTCTCTTTTCACGAGAGATGATCATACAAAAAGTCTCAAGGAAGAAGTATCCGTCCAGAAAGTAAAATAAATGAAGAAAGTCAATATTGGAACTGATAGTTCCCCGAAGTACGTAAATTTGGGAGTTGATTGTACATCTGAAGAACTTGATCAATATATCTCCCCTTTCAAAGAATATTTTGAAATTTTTGCTTGGAGTTATGATGACCTGAAAGCCTACGATAAATCAACATTTCAGTATATTATTCCATTAAGAGACAGAACAAAGCCCTTTAAGTAGAAAATAATAATGTTGAATCCCAAGTTAAAACCATTGGTGAAGATTGAGTTGGAAAAATTGAAGAAAGATGGAATTATATATCCCATCACACATTCTGACTGGCTCTCAAACCTAGTGGTTGCGAGGAAAAAGACCAAGGAAATTCAAATGTGCGTGGATTTTAGAGATCTCAATAAATCAAGTGTAAAATACAATTATCCTCTGCCTAACATGGAATTCCTTCTTCAAAAAGTTACTGGGTCTACTTGTATGTCCATCTTATATGTATTTTTTGGATATAATCAAGTTTTAGTTGTAGAGGAAGACATGCCTAAGACAACTTTCATAACACCTTGGCAGACGTACACGTATGCTCAGATGCCATTTGGTTTGAAAAATGGTGGAGATACTTTCCGTAGGGCTATGGACCACACATTTGAAGGCTTGATAGAAAAATTTATGGTGGATTAATAGGATTATTTAACGGTCCATTCAAAGGAAAGAAAATAACATATCCATCATTTAAGGCAAGTGTTTGAAAGGTTTAGATTGTATAGGGTTTCTTTGAATTCAGAAAAATGTTTTTTTGACGTAGCTGAAGGGAAGTTGTTGGGGCATATTGTTTGTAAAGAAGGAATTTATTTTTATCCATAAAGGGTCAAGGTTATCAATGAACTAATTCCTCCATCTTCTAAGAAAGGAGTGCCATTGTTTTTTGGAAAGATAAATTTTGTGCGAAGGTTTATTCCTGATTATGTGAGAATAGTAAAAGCGATTAATCTATTGTTGAAGAAATACCAAAGGTTCAAATGGACTTCAGATACACAAGGGGGTCTCTAATAACATCAAAAGTGAAATTACTACATCACCAATGCTCATTAGTCTAGATTTTCAAAGAGACATTATCATGTATTCTTTTGCTACCGAAAGTGTTGTGGCATCAGTCTTTACCCAAAGAAATGTTAAAGGTGAAGAGTTATTGATCAAATTTATGAGTAAGAAACTCCATGAATATGAGCTAAGATACTCAGAGTTGGAGAAGCATGAAAGAAGTAGCGCATTTTCAGACCTATATTTAAATTCTCATTTCATAGCATACGTTCCATCCTCTCCAGTAAAGATGATTTTGAACCAACAACTAAGAGAAGGGAAATGGGCGAATTGATTGGAAACAATTCAAGAGTATGACATTGAAATCAATCCTTTGAAAGCAATCAAAGGGAAAGTATTGTGAAAAATCATTGCGGATAGTGATGCCATGAATGGAGTAATTTCAGTTTCAATTGGAAAGCCTATATCTGGCTCGGAGTGGTACAAAGATATTGTATTACATTTAAAATCTGGTCAATTCACAATCAACATGAATCCAAAGGAAAGAAGAGATTTAAATATGAAGTCAAGTCAGTATGTGTTGATTGCTGAAATATTGTTCAGAAGAAACTGTGATGGCATGTTATTGAGATGTGTAGATGAAAGGAAGGCCCAGGAACTGATACAAGAGTTTCATGAAGGCATATGTGGAGGTAATTTTGTGCTTACTGCTATAGCACGTAAAATAAAAAGAGCTGGATATTATTGGCCATCAATTTTCAAGGACTCATATGTGATGGTGAGAAAATTCCTTCCTTGTCAAGGAAAATTTTCACCTACTGCTATAGAACGTAAAATAATAAGAGTTGAATATTATTGGCCGTCAATTTTCAAGGACTCATATGTGATGGTAATGGTATGGGGACATGTGTCACATGAATTCAGGGCCTTTTGGACCCCAACGTGTCCATTTATGAGTGACACGTGGCACACATACCATGGGTCCATGTCACAGTAGGTGACATTAGCATGCCATGTCATCTTCGAGATTATGGCCTCTGGGAACATCCAACATATCTGCCAGCGAAAGTGTTGAAGGCTAAAGTAGTGAATTAACACAAAATGTCGATCGAAGATCCCTTCAAGAATTTTCTCAACCATTGGATCAAGCAGTGGAATGATGACGTAAGTACTTCGACAGGTATATGTCCGGGGGAGTTGAAAAACTGGAGAGTTGTAATATCCCGGAGTCTCAGAGTGCTAAAGTCCCCAAAATCGTAGATCAATATTTGGTAGGATCCTTCCTGACCGTTCAATCAAGAAGTGGGAGAACAGAGTAAGCGAGAATGTTAACCAACAACCACCGGTCGCCTACACTTTATGACCACTTCGACAGGTATAACTCTGGGGGAGTTGAAAAACTTGGGAGTTGCGATATCTCAGAGTCCAAGAGTGTTGAAGAACTGAAGTGAATAAGGACCATCCATCTCGTTAAGTCATAGCCTTTGGATTAACCTGGTGGAAGGATAGCGTAAGGGGAGGTATTAACCGATGGTAAGCGGTCATCGTCACTTTATGACCACTTTAGCAGGTATAACTTCGGGGAAGTTGAACGAATTGAGAGTTGTATTATCCTAGAGTCCCAGAGCGTCGAAGTCCTAAAATAAATATGGATCGTCCATCTCAACACTGGGTTAAGTTGTGATCGTTGATTTTAGTGAAGTCACTAGAGAATCCAAGATCGTCCATCCCACAAGAGATTAAATCTCAACCGTCCAATTTACTAATGGAAATGATATAAGTACTTCAACGAAGTTTACTATGGGAAGGTTAGAAGATAGAGAAGGGAGAATAACCGAAGGCTGAAGTCTGAAGGGATTGGTTCCAAGTGCCGGTCTCATGATAAGGTAAAGGGTTTGATTAGAGGCGCGAAGGGCCTAGAAGTAAACAAGCCCACATACCTTTTTGAATGAGGTCTTGTGTAAAGAATAAAGAGGAAAGAGCTAAAGGAACATCACTTAGAGTAGACAAGCCCATGGTTTCGAGTCCATGGTCACAATGAAAGTGGATTGAAGGAATCTCCTGCACATAATTTGAATTTTGTACCAATTTAAAGGGGCTGTGGAATATTTTGACAAGATCCTATTGCTAAACAAAAAAAGGGTGAAAGTGAATTTTCGAGAAGCCATAACTTTCAGCTCAGTCATCAGATTGGGGCAAGAGTATAGTCATTGGAAAGATGATTCAAAGGAGAATAACATTGAATTGTTATAATTTGGAGAATGATAATATATTTCTTCATGAATTGAGCAAAAAAAAGGACTTGTAGCATTGTTTGGCAATTTTTTATAATATGCATAAATCTAACAAAATAGTTGCTTGCACATTTTGCAGAATTAGGGGGTATAAACATATCAGTTCAGTATAAGAATGCATATTCAAGAAATGGAAGAAGGAGAGGGATATTACAACCATGATAAAGAGGCCAAAGGAAAAAATATCAGTGTTGGTAATGCATAGATAGAATCAAATGGGAACATGAGTAGAGAGGGGAAAAAACCTTATTAGAGAATGTGAGAAGCCTGGAAATAGAAGTACAGAGTTACAGAGAAGACAACGAGAGGTTGATGAGAGAAAAAAATCAGATAAATTCTCAAGTAATGAAAAGCTTAAATTAGTTGCAAAGGAAAACAAATAATGGATCAAACTCAAGACGAGAGGAAGAGGGAAGATATCGTGATAGAAGAGATAACTACAACAGAGCTAGTTATTCAAGAAGTTCTAGTAGAATTCATAGAAATCACTCACCTCACTCAACAAGGAAATTCTATTCATCAAAATATTCCATAAGCAACCTATAAGTGTCTCGTGTGAGGCACCAAAGAAGAAGACAAGAATTGGATAGTTTGCAAGGATAGTTGAGGAAGCTTAAACCACCATCCTTTGATGGTGAAAGAGAAAGGGAAGATGATGCCGAATCATGGTTTCTTGGATTCATGAGGTATTTTCAATTGCATAGCTACTCATCAAACCTAGAAGCCATAATTTCTACATACCATTTACATGGGAAAGCTGCTATGTGGTGGGTTCAACTGAAATAAGTAGAGCACATTAATGAGACTAGGATCACTTGGAAGCAGTTCAAGAAATATTTTCAGATGGAGTTCCTTTTAGAGAACTTCTATGACAAGAAAATACAGGAGTTCTTTGAACTCAGGCTGGGAAGAATGACCATGGAAGAGTATGAAAATAATTTCTTGGGATTGCTAAAGTATTTTGGGTTTATAAAAGATGAGAAAGTGAAAATACATAAGTTTTTAAGTGGATTTCCATCCTTTTATAAAGAGAAGATTCAATATGATGAACCCAGGACTTTGACTGAGACCATTAGGAAGGCTAAGTACCTATATGAGCAAGGGAAGGGTAGAGAGTCTTTGCAGAAATATTGGAAGGATAAGAAGAAGGAGAAGTATGATCAGAGAAAGAAAGGATTCAAACCTCCTTTCAACATAAATAGCCCAAATAAAAATCATCCAGACCAATATGCTAAGGATGAATCCAAGAGAGAAGACTCCTTGTGAAAAAGGGGAAGACGACCAATCCAATGCTGGGGATGCAAAGAAGATCACTTGTACAAGGATTTCCCTCACATAAAAGACAAAGTGAAGACCATGCACAACATCTACGAGGCTACAACAATAGAATACATGGGAAGAATATATACAACCTTAGATGATCGACAAGTAGAGTACCAATCCAATATGATCGAGGTGGAAGGTAAGATCATTAATCAACCTGTTTCTATTTTAATTGATTCAGGAGAAAGTCATTGTTACATTGATCCTCAAATAGTGGATATATTAAATTTGGAGAAAAATAATCTTGAAAAATAAAGTTTGGTTCAGCTAGCCACTAGAATCAAAAGAATAGTCCATGATATGTTCAGAGGTTGTTCCATAAGTTTGAATAGAGTAAATACTATTGCTGATCTAAATATTATACCATTGGGGTTTTATGATATTCTAATTGAAAAGAAGAGCACCGTGAAAGGAGTTCCAAGACCCATTTCTATAAGGGATATTTCAGCCTTACAACTAAAGAGATGTTTCAGAAAAGGATGTCAATTGTATGCAACCCATGTGGAGGAGACAGAAAAGACAAAGGGGCCAAACCTTGAATATTTTTCGGTACTATAAGAGTTTGAATATGTATTCCAAGAAATACCAGGGTTTCCACCAAAGAGGGAGATACATTTCTCTATTGATTTAGTGCCAGGAGTTGCCGCAGTATCAAAAACACCTTATAGAATGAGTAGACTAGAATTAAAATAATTACAAATGTAGTTGGAAGAATTGTTGAAGAAATGGTACATACGTCCAAGTGTTTCACCTTGGGGAGAACCATTACTCTTTGTCAAAAAGAAGGACGAAACATTGAGGCTATGTATTGACTTTCGACAGCTGAATAAATCCACTGTGAAGAACAAATATCCTCTACCTAGAATTGATGACCTCTTTGATCAACTAAGAGGGGAAAATATATTTTTGAAGATAGACTTGAGATCAGGATACCATCAGGTAAGCATCAAGGAAGAAGACATCCATAAGATAGCGTTTAGAACCAGGTATGGGAATTATGAATTTGTAGTGGTGTCACTGAGACTCTCCAATGCACCAACTGTCTTTATGCGCTTAATGAATGGTATATTCATAAATTATTTGGATAAGTTTTTCATAGTATTCCTAGACGACATACTTATCTATTCTAAGTTAGAGGAAGAGCATGAACATCACCTAAGTTGGTATTTCAAGTGCCGAGGGAACATCAATTGTATGGAAAACTTAGTAAGTGTTCTTTTTACTGATAACAAATCCATTACTTGGGACACATTATTTCAGAACAAGGTATAATAGTGGATCCAAAGAAGATTAAAGCCATTAGAGGATGGCCAACACCCAAGAATGTTTCAGAAATTAGATTTTTTATGGGATTAGATGTTTATTACAGAAGTTTTATAACATGGTTCTCTAATATTACTCATCCCATCACTTCTTTGAATAATAAGGGAATTAAATTTGAATGGACAACTGAGTGTGAAGAGAACTTTAATTTTTTGAAATAATTACTTATTAGTGCACCTATTTTAAATATTTTTGACCCAAATGAAAGTTTTGTGGTATGTAAAAATGCATGCAAGGAAGGAATTGGTGGAGTCCTCACTCAAAATGGACATGTCATTGGTTATGAGTCCATAAATATTAAGGAACATGAGAGGAACTATGCCACACATGACTTGGAACTTGATGCCATTGTTCACACATTGAAGATGTGGATGCATTATCTCATGGGGAAGAGATTTGAATTAAGAACAAAACATAGTGGTCTGAAATATATTTTTGAACAACCAACTTTGAATGCCAGACAAATTAGACGGCCAGAATTTTTAAGTGAATATGATTTTGACATCAAGCATATCAAAGGAAAAGAAAATAAAGTTGTTGATGTACTTAGTAGAAGAGTACATCGCATGCATGCTACAACCATTAGTATGCATCAATCATATTTAAAGAGTAGAATTTTAGATGATGTTGTTACATATCAACATTACCTACAGGTAAAAGAAAGCTTACAACAATAAAATGTACAACATAAAATTAAAGAATATGAGATGAAGAAAGATGGATTACTTATGCATAAAAATAGAATTTATGTTCCTAGTTCCGGAGAACTTAGGAATTTGGTATTAAAATAAATGTATAAATGTTCCATATGGCAAACATCCCGGTTACTAGAAAACAACTGCAACAGTAAGAAGCAAATTATTTTGGCTAGGAATGACAATAGATGTCGCTAATGACATTTCCATATGTATGGAATGTCAGAGAGTGAAGGATGAGCATAGGCACCCGATGGGTTTGCTATAGCCATTACTAATTCCAGAGAAGAAATGGGAAGTGGTAACCATGGATTTTATAACCAAATTTCCCAGGACAAAAAGACAACACAATTCAATCATGGTAGTGGTTGATAAATTGACAAAGGATGCTCATTTTGTTCCTATAAAAATGAGTCATACAACAACCAATATTGCAAAAATTTACATGAGGGATATTGATAGGTTGCATGGGATACCTATGGAAATTGTTTCAGATAGAGACACACTGTTTACTTCAAATTTATGGAGGGGATTGTTTAAAGGATTTGGTACAAATATGAACTTTAGCACAACATACCATCCACAGTTAGATGGGTAGACATAAAGAGTCAACCAAGTAATTGAAGACATGTTGAGGATGTATGTGATGGATAAGCCATCTAAGTGGGAGGATTACTTGCACTTGGTTGAGTTTGCCTATAATAATGGGTATCAATCTTCATTGAAAATGATCCCATTTGAAGCTTTGTATGGTAAGAAATGAAATAGTCCAGTGAGTTGGGACAAACTAGTAGATAGAGTGGTACTTGGGCCAGAATTTATCAAGGATATGGAAGACCAGATGGTTAGAATTAAGGAGAATTTAAAGGAAGCTCAAGATAGACATAAAATTTATGTAGATAAGAACATGAGAGCTAGAGGATTTAAAGTGGGGGAGCATGTGATTTTAAAAGTGAATCCCAAGAAGATCTTTTTGAACTTGTGTAACCTCCCTCTCTTGTGCGCACTGAGCAAACTTATTCATTGAGGACACTTGCTTGCAAGTGATCCAGATTATTATACTATTGGGAATTTGATTATGATTATGAGGCGCTATGGATTGATGGCTTCTTATTTTGCGGTATTGACATAGACAGGTGCTATTGACTCGGTTTTCCTGAGTGTGCAGGATTTTGGACCTTGAGGATGCAGAGGCATCGATGAAACCCCTTGGAATTCGGATCGAGTCAGGGAGTGGACTATTGGGGGTTTGTTTGTTGTATACATGACATTTGTGATATGATTATGGATACTACATTTGACATTATTTGTTGATGATTGTTGGCACAGGGGAAGACCCAGGGTTCAACGCTACAAGAGTGCACCAACAAAACCCTAACTACCGGCCCTTTCGACAACACCTGCGAAGCAGATGATGTCTCACTCAAGGTAGAGGCAGTGGTGGTTGCAAAACTCAGGTGTTTACAACCTTAGCTGGGACATAGATATGTGATTATATCTCTTATAGAGCACTGAGCATCAATCATTCATCGATATTCAGTCCTTATTATACTTCACAGATAGCACAGAGCATCACAACATTCACTTAGATCTAGGGTATCTTAGTACTTAGTAACAATAAAACATATTAGATTCAGTAGATCAGCACTAAGCATCTTCATACATATCAGATCTGCTATCCATACACATCTAATAATCACAAAGCATAAATATATCCATCTAAATATATCTAAGCACTTAGCAAAAGTAGAGATAAGCACAACAAGTCAAGGCACAAAGCATAACACACAGATTTACGTGGTTCACCCGCACCCTGGGGCTATGTCCACCAAATCTTCCTCTTTGTTATCGTCGACCAATCGGTTACAACCACAAAGCCGTAGAAACCCTTACTTCGCAAATGACAGAAGATCTGTGCAACCCGCTAGATCCTTCTTCCTTGCCTTTCAACACACAACCTTCTATATATTCACACAGTGACTTGCACTAAGCTCTACAGGTCTATACCGAATGCCCAAAAGTCTCGATCACATAGATCCCTTCTTGGTACTTATCCTATATCACATCGATACAATACAATCCTTAGACAGTTTACTAGATTCCTAGACTTCTATTTATACATTACAAAAGTGGGCCTAAACGTGGGTAAAGCCACGGGCCGACATCCCTATCCCATTACATTGTCCCAAAACCCAAAATGGGCCCAAAAGTGGGCCGAGATCCCGTGATCTCTTCTTCGCCTGGTGCCCCATCTTTGACAGGCTGTCAAAGTCCCAAAAATGGTCAAATATGACCAAGTAAATTCAAAACTTGGTCAAGGGACAACAAACCCCAATTGATCCATATGGATGTCAGTGGCCTCCCACCTATTCCAACTGGTTCATTTTGGTAGTTTTCTAGTTTGGCAGGTTTTTTCCTAGTTTTCAGGTCCCTGACTTACGGGGCCGTTTTGAGGCCCTAAACAACGTTTTTAGAGATCGCCACAGTCGAAAATGCCTTTTATTAGATTAGATCAAAATGTGTATTCCTCGGATAGACCTTTCCAACGGGCTATCGTGTGCCTAAAACGGAGATCGTATGCAAACGTTACAACCCCGGGAAGTTGACCGACTAACTTAACCAAATAGGGCCCACATGACTTTTGGCGCTTCATCTCCTAGGGTTAGGTTTTTGGATGTCTAGGGTTTTTGACATTCCTGTTTATTGTAAAAATGCCTTCAGAGCCTCATTGTAATCATCTTCTTGCGAATGAGTGCAACCATCACATCTCTTCTCAGAGATAAGCCGCCACCATTCCAGCAAGCATGTTTTCCGCTGCATTTTACAGTTTCAGCTTATTTTCTTATTGAATAGAAAACCAGTTTTACTGTATCTCTGTTATTCTGTGTTAAGCATATTTTAATAACATGTATTCGTTTCATTCTGCTCATAAAATCCGGATCACCAATACTCACCTATGACTCGTCCTGAGTCACTCTAGCCTGAGCAATTTTGCCTCGAACGCCTCGAGCTTGGCTCAAGTTTCTTCAAATCGCTGCAATGCTACTTCCTCTTGCTCAGTGAACTCCTGGATGAGTGTGTCATTGACTGGTTCTTCTAGGCACTGCTCTGCTGCACTCACAACTTGTTCAAGTTCAACTCCTTGGATTTCAACTTCAGTGAACAGTTGGCATGCCTTCTCTTTAACTGGTTGAAGTCGTTGAGAGGCTTCCATCACTTTGGTCTGGATCATGTGGATCTGTTACTAGGCCATGCATTTCTCTAGAAACCTCTTCATCCTTTCGACTGGTGACAAGGCCTTTAGATGCGCCTGTAACGTATCTGCATGCTGCTTTTATTCTTAGAGCTACAACTCCAATGCTTGTAACTCTGGATTCTCTGTGAGGTTTTTGTAAGTCTGAGCGCTCCTAGACCTCAACTGCCTGCGCTCCAAGGCAAGGGATTTTATTTTTCCAACTGCGCTGTGAGCAGTTGCCTTTCTTAGGTATCTGATTTCTTGAGGGGTCTCGTGCACAATACGAAGTTCCAGTTCTATGATGTGCCGCTGAAGCTGCTGGATCACTTCTTCAAGCTGTGCCACCCATTATGGAATTCATTCTTCAACTCTCACTTCTATGACGGTCACAGAGTGAAGTTCTCTGTTGACCAATTCCTTTACTTCTAGCTGCTCCACGATCAACTGCTCCTTGCTCTGCTTTCTCTTTGTCCCACTGTTCTTGAAGAGAAAGTTTTTCTCGTTCGACAGCACTGCGCTGCTCAATAAGTACTCCCTGTACCTGTGTCAAATCCTAAATGGATTGCACTATCTCTTCCTGAGCTTGTCGAAGGTGAGCTTCAACTTTATCGATGATCTGGTGCAATTGGGCTGGTACATCTCCTGGTTCTACTTTTTTTGCTATTAGAGGCGCAATGGAGACTGCGCGGCTATACTGGAGTGCCTGCTGCACTCCTTGGAGTTCAACCTCGATATGATTATACATATTCTCCTACTTCACCTCCTGCTTCTCTAATACCTCCTGTGAAGCATCGTTCATAGCTGCAATGATGAAATTAAAATCATCTAATGTGAGGGTAGTCCGCATATTGGTTACAAGGGTTCTAGGTTTCTTCTGGGAGGAATATTTCGGAGGTGAAACCTTCCATTTCTTCTTCATCCCTAGGCAATGGTACTTCACCTTTCTGTTGTTCAATTTCTGCACCTTCTATCTCTTCACCATAACCCCCTTCATCTGGTGAAATGGATGCTGTCCTCACAGATGTACTATCTACATCATGAACCTCTTCAGGATTTTTCATCTTGCTTGGTTCGGGTGTATCCTGCGCAGCTTATAGGCTATCTACGTTGGACAACTCCGTAGGGTTGGCTGGAATAAGGAGGTCCACTGACCATTCCTTAGTGATTTCCTCAAAGTATTCCTCTATTATCTTGTAATATGACTTCAACTGCTACTTGTGCTCATCAACGCGTGCTGTTATATAAATGAAGTGGCGGTCTGCGCTGAACTTCAGTAAGGGATGAAACCCTTGGAGGGTATTTGGGGTCATCCGAGGCTTGGATTGGATGGCTTGTTTCAACTGGTTGTAGTAAGTATGGAAGATGACATTGGATTGACACTGCTTTTTCATATCATTAGAGTACCACAAGGTACTAAACTTCGTGACCAAAGGTTAGAAGGGATCGATGTCGGGGAAGGTCGCACCTTCTATCATTTCCCTTGCAATGAATGTGATTAGGATGAGAAGCCAGCTAAAGTGGAACTCATGCCCTTGGTATTATGCTTCTCTGCAATCAAGCTCCAACTGGTTTACAAGGTACTGCACCCAATTCATCTATAGTCCCTCCGCACACTTTCTTGTGAGGTCAACTATGAATCCAGTCACTTGGGTGGGCCGGTTCTTATGAACTATATTACCTGTGATCAATTGACATGTGAGGCACACTGCATCATTCTGGATAGAGGTTACCTTGTAACCTCGCGTTCCCTTCTTGACATCGCCATAAGTCTCTTTGATTCTCTACACTAATGCTCGATCTCAGGTCTTTCCAGGGTAAAAATCCTATGGGTTAGGGCCCTGCATGCTCAACCCTATGATCCGATTGATCAAGGTTGAATCCACAGTGATGCGATGGTTCAACCATAATTAACCTTCGTGGTAGAAATATAACAACAATTTCACACATGCGTTTACTTCCTGGTGTCGACCGAAGTGTGGGATCTTCATCACATTGAGCAGTGTGGATTGCGCAAGGTTCTGGGTCCATGGCTGCGGGATAATCTTTGAATTCTTGCCTTTAGTCCTGGTCAGATACTTGTGTGGGGTGAGCATGCTGTAATCCTTCCTGTTGCCAAGGTTGAAGTCACTGAACTTCAATGCTGCGAGCTTATCCTAGTCGTTTCAAACTGCACGTATCCCTTTTGGGAGGTATGCCATGACCAAAGCATAGTCAAAATCTCTGGGCACACTGTCTTGATTGATGGTGCCTCTTAGAGGGGGTAGGTAGGCAGGTACAATGCTCAGAATCATCTTGGCGTTCACAATGTCGTCTTTGTGCTTCATTCTTGCCTCTGTCATGGTTCTGGAAGTTCCTGCTCCACGAGAAGTTGATGGAGAATCTTGGACTCCTCATGTTGATGATGCTGTCACACTTGAAAACACCCTTCTTTCTGACATGACTTTCTTGGTCCTAAGATCAGTGAGTACTTCCTTTGCAGATTCTTCAAGTGCGCTAAGCTCTTCGAACATACACACTCGGGATAAATTATAGGGGTCACAATGATCTCAGACACTGCTTAGGAAAGAACAACGAGGGCATTATGATCACTGTATACACTTGTGAGTCTACGGGCTTCAAATTTGTAGTTGGAAAAAGTGTTCTTCGGGCATGGCGCGATGAGATAAATAGGCGATCTTGGCAACGATTTTCTTTGCAACGGGTATGAGCCTCATTAATTCGTGTCCTGTCCATTATGGCATGGTCCGATGGTCTTGTGATGATCCATAAATGCTTTTCGATCCTTTTTCAGAGTGGCAGTCAAATGGATATATCGACCTCTAACAACTATATTGCTTCGCCATGGTGAAATGGCCTATATCACTGTTTTGATATCTCGACAAAGTTCAAAATCTGCAAGTTTTCCTTCTGTAGGTACCCTCGGGAAACTACTATAACCTTTCAATATTAGCCTTCTTCTTATTCAACTTTCTAGCCTTCTTCCCCGTGAGATTCGTTTCGGTGGTTCTTTTCTCATTCTGATTCTTATTTTCCTTGGACATAGTTACTTCGCGGTGCTGAGATTCTCTCCTAAGACTCAGGGCCAATACTTCTTCTATATCTGAGACATATACTTCAATATTCTGTGAATTCTCTAATGTTCTTGCAACTTTGACATATGGGATTCTAGTGTCAAATAGCTTCGATTTGTTCTCCTGTTCTTCAATCAACTGTGCGATCCCTCTAGTCATGAAATATTTTAAATCTTGTCTCTGCTGTTCTAATACTTCTTCTTCTTCCTTCTTTCTGGCTTGATCTCTTTCAATCCAAGGTTTTCCAAGTAACATGGTAAACGGGGTGTTGTCCTCAATAAACTTGATAATCTCAAAATCTTCTTCTGTTGAAGTTCCATTGACATTCATAGGTATTTGAGTTAGCCTCCCTCATAGGTTTACTAGTTTCCCTCTGAATAACCCTATTCCTCTTAATGAAGGGATCATAGCAGGCCTTCCTATGGCTTCCCAAGTTCTCTCTGGAATAATGTTCACTGGTGTTTCTTCATCAAGGACAGAGTCAATGTCGAAGTCTCCTATTCTTGCTTCAATGCATTCTTTTTCTTTGAAGATCTATGGTAGCCTAACATGTCGGTGATCATTCAAGGTGTCTTTCATTTGCAGTAATACCTTCTCTAATTCTTGTTGGGGTTCTACTATTTCTGGATATGCCTTAGGGTTTTCTTCATTCATATTCATTCTTTCAAGCTTAGCAATCATTCTAAGGCAATCCAATACTTCATGCTCCCAAGATTTGCAACATAGGAAACTAGATCTTCCACCAGGGAATTCCTTAGCAAGATGTTCTGGTATTCTGCAACTGTAACATAGGGTTAATCCTCTCTTCCTTTTAAATGATCCCCAACCTCTTCTCTACTACGTACTAGGATCATGGTAGCTAGTCTGCAAAAAATTCTTTCTAGGACCCTGCATCCATTTGTTAGTCCAAACATTCTTTCTATGCCTAGGTATAACATATCTATCATTATACTTATCAGATCTATTCATATAAAGCTTTATTTCATCTATCAGAGCCCTAGTTTTCAAGCTAGGACAAAATCTATCAAAAATACCTAGATCCATACTCTAGAAACAAAAATTTCCACTTATTTTACTTCTACAGAGCATAAAGCTTCCAGATATAAGAAATTTTAACTATTATTAGCTTTATCAGAGCATAGAGATTACAGATATTACCTTTTTCTACAGATCTGACCTCTTTTCTTCATAAACTTCCACTTTTCTTAGAGCACAAAGCGTTCAGATATTGCTTCTTTTCTTCAGATCTGTCCTTCCTTTGTTAGCACAAAGATTTTTAGATCAAGTGGATCGCTACACACTAGGGCACATATCCACGCACAAAGCTTCCACAGTTTTAGGATGAATCTTTGCACAAAGCTTCTTCTTCCTTAGTTCCCACCAATCACAGTTTCAGGTCTCAACAACAGAACCATTTGTTGGCACAGGGGCAAACCCAAGGTTCAACGCTACAAGAGCACACCAAAAAAACCCTAACTACTGGCCCTTTCGACAACACCTGCGAAGCAGATGAAGTCTCACCTGAGGTAGAGGTAGGGGTGGTTGCAAGACTCAGGTGTCTGCAACCTTAGCCGGGACACAGATCTATGATTATATCGCTTATAGAGCACTTAGCATCGATTATTCATCAATATTCAGTCCTTATTATACTTCACATATAGCACATAGCATCACAACATTCACTTAGATCTAAGGTATCTTAGTACTTAGTAACAGTAAAACAGATTAGATTTAGTAGATCAACACTAATCATTTTCATACATATCAGATCTGTTATCCATACACATCTAATAAGCACAAAGCATAAATATATCCATCTAAATATATCTAAGCACTTAGCAAAAGTAGAGATAAACACAACAAGTCAAGGCACAAAGAATAACACACAAATTTACGTGGTTCACCCCCACCCTAGGGCTACATCCACCAACTCTTCCTCTTTATTATCATCCTCCAATAAGTTACAAGCACAAAGCCGTAGAAACCCTCACTTCGCAAAGGACAAAAGATCTGCGCAACCCGCTAGATCCTTCTTCCTTGCCTTTCAACACACAACCTTATATATCTTCACACAGGGACTTTCACTAAGCTCTTCAATTCTATACATAACGCACAAAACTCTCGATCACATAAATCCCTACTTAGCACTTAACCTATATCACATAGATACAATACGATCCTTAGACAGTTTACTAGATTCCTAGACGTCTATTTATACATTACAAAAGTGGGCCTGAACGTGGGTAAACCCATGGGCCGACATCCCTATCCCATTACATTGTCCCAAAACCCAAAATGGGCCAAGATCCCATGATATCTGCTTCGCCTAGCGCTCCATCTTCGACAGGCTGTCGAAGTCCCAAAAACGGTCAAATATGACCAAGTAACTTCAAAACTTGGTCAAGGGAAAACAATGATGCAGGCTGACGATAGATTGCTGACCAGAATCACATGTGGAGTAGAGGGGTCACGCACGATATCCAGATACATTGAGGGAGAGGTGTGGACAACAACCCTGCCACAACCTACTAGCACTCCCACTGTGGCTCAAACTGTAGGTTAACGACTACCTAGTTCGAGAGGACCCACGATGTCGTGAGGGCCAACCACGACAGTCGCTCATGATGATTCTAAGGGGTGCGCAATAAGGCAGGGGCCTTATTCCTTAGAGGCCCTTAGTCTCCCACAAGATCACATGGTAGAGTATTGATGCTAGGTGATTTTGATGTCTACCAAGTCAGTCAAGAGGCGAGTGGCACCCTTGGAGGACAGAGTGCATCATAAAGGGCACATCATGTAAGAAAAATGGAAAGAGGCGAGTGGGACCCTTGGAGCACGTAGTGCGTCCTGAAGGGCATGTCGCGCAAGGGAAACCGTGTGAAGCGAGTGAAACCCTTGGAGCACCTAGTGTGTCCTCAAGGGCACGTCGAGTTGTTAATTAATAAATGGATAAACCTAGATGGATTTAGGATGAATAACATGATAAGAAAGATTTAAAACAATTTCCCTAATAAAATGTCGCCCAGCCCAGGAAAATAAAGTCTAGGTCCAAGTGATACTTGTGATAAAAAAATATCTATTTACATAAAAATAAAACTATAAATAAATAAATAATAATGATAATCATCATTAATCATGTGACGAGAAGGGGTTAAGTAATTCAATTAATTTATAAAAATATTTTGGGGGATAAAATTTAAAAGGGGGAAAAAGGGGAAATAATTGTTTTATCACATATGCTAATTAAAAATTTATTAATTAAAAAGAAAAAGGGAAAAAAGTTAATTTTCTACACCTGCCAATTTGAGTTTTAAATAAAAAGGGAAAGAGAGAAATCTAAAAGAATTAGGAAACTAGGAAAAAGCAGGAAACATAAAAAGAAAGGGGAAACACAAGGAAAAAGCAGAAAGACTAACTTAGTAAGGTATCTAGCATTTAAGAACTTTCTAAATTAAACTCAACTAGTAAATTAGTAAGGGGGTAAGTCATTAATATGTGTAAGGGAATTTGGGGACACCTAGGAGCGATTCTAGGAATGATTTTAGGTGAGTGAGGGAAATAGGAGTAATTAATTAATTAATGAAATTAATTTATGGTGCAATGAAGGGGATGGGTGACACATGTACGGGGAGGATTATTATGAACTAAATTATTAAACAATAAATTAAATGGGATTTTGGGAAAGTAAATGACTTAGAAAATCTATATAAAGGAGGGAGGAGGAGGATGATGGATACCTTCTATTATGCATAACGTTACGCTACATAATTTTAGACTTGAATGACTTAGCTTGTGGGAGTTGGGATACCCAACTCGGTGAGGAGTGGTAGCTCGACCTTGCGAAGCAAGATGGGAGCTAGCTGTTTTCTGGTTTAGTGTGCGTGGCCCCTTTACGGCTCAGGGGGCTAAGGGGGAAGAAGATTACCCCTAGTGTTGGCTGGGAGGTACCAGTGAAGTCTCATCGGTCAACAAGCGGGAGCTACATGGAGCGCGTGGGACAACAACTCAGAGAAGGTGACTTGGGCTATGGTACACTTCCTTTATTTCTGCATGGTAGATTGTTAGTATACTTATGCTTTTAGTTATGTATTTTTAATTGGGTAAAGAAAACGATTGACTTAGCATTTTAATTGATAACTGAATCTCCCCCATAGCCTTAAGCTCGCTGTTGATTGATTCCCTTGGCTTCGATCCATGATTGTTGTGACTGTCCTATGGTTTTATTGATTGGTGATGAGTTTGTGCTTTTTTCTCTACCTTTGTCCCTAGCTCATTAGTCCACGCCTGAGTAGTCGGCCAGGAGCCAGATCGACGGTCGTCACTCCGGTGTTAATAGACCTATAGATCTGAATGCCCTTCTTTTCTGTGCATGGATGGTGAGGGAAGGATGTGTTGCTCAATCATCTACCCCTATTGATTGTTCTTGGTTGATTAGTGGTCATTGTGCCTTCTGGAAATTGAGTATCCTCGCGTCTGATTGCCTAAACTCTGAAAACCCTTGCGTCTCCTTGAAGGATTATCCATATTTTTCCTTGATTGATAACCTCTGAGTTGAAGGTCCAATCTCTGTGTTTTTACATTCGTGAATGTGTTTCATTGATGGATATTTTCTCTGCGTTTTGATATGTTGAATGCATTTTCATTACTTCTCTACGATTTCATATATTGAATGTGTTTTCACTACTGGATATATTGCTTTGAGTTTATAATTCTTTTGGCCCATGATTTTTTTTTTCTCTAATGTTTAATGTAATTTGTGGGCGATTTAACACGACAATTTCACCCCTTCTTTCCACATTCTATAGACTGTGATTTCTTTAACCAATCAGCTATAGAAAATCATTTTTCCTCTGCCTATGTTTTACTTCGACACTTTACTGTGTTTTTAATTCAACGTGAATATAATCTGTTTAAAAAAAAATAAAAATTACTCCAACGTGATTTTTCTCTGCAATTTTTCTCTGTGATGATTCTCTCTGCTTAAAATTTATTTCAGCATGATTATAATCTGTATTTTAAAAATGAATTACTTCAACGTGATTTTTCTCTACATTATATACTACTATGAAGGCGATTTACTCAGAGATAAGTGGTGTGTTAAAACCCAACAAATTTGAAGGTAAAACTCAATTCTTTATTGTTGAATTCTAGCATTGGGGAGGTTAACTCCGCAATTTTTTTTTCCTTTCCTTTACCTGACCTTGAATTGGTGAAAAACCATAGAAAGTTTTGTGCATGGGAATTGTTTCATTAAGTCAGAGCATCCATAGTGAAAGCCACAACGAGTTTTGTTGTTTTTCTGCATTCTAAAGTGGGGTTTCTGCGTTTTTATTTTTTTTGATTGCCGACATTTTGCCCAATGTTTCTGACTGTGTCTGTGTTACGTATTGAACGCAAGGTTGGTCCTTGGGTGTGTTAATAGCTTGGGGTTGGAGTTAAATAAGAATTTTTGCAGTGACAATGTTTCTAGGAAGTTAATAGCTTTAATTGGGTCATAAATTGTTACCTGGCGAATTGCCACTTGTTGTGACTGTGATTTGCTTGTTACCTAGTGATGTTTCCCTCTCCAGGAATGAGTTTTGAATTTATTTATTGCCCTGCGATTTCTGAAGGTGTTTTCATTGACTGAAATTATTGCTCTGTGTATTTGTTTTTACTTGAAAGCGATTCATTGCATGGAGATATTGCTCTGACGATTTTTTGCCTTTTTAAGACAACGTTCGTTGCTTGTGTACCTGAAAATTTGGCCTTTGGAAAACGCTTCGTTACTGACTTGATTTTGGTCTGCATTGTTACCCTCTTAGGAGTGCGTTTTCATTTATTGATGGCCCGCGTTGAATGCACTGTCATTTATTTATTTCCTGAGTTTAATAGTAATTAGCTCTCACCTCCGTTTTAACATCTATTGGCAGTGAAACTTTAATAATGACTATGTATTTCCTGAGTTTAGTGGTCATTAACCCCCACTTGTCTTTTAACATCTATTGGCAGTGAAACATTAATAATGACAACCACCTTTTATTGGCTAGAAGATAGCATTCTCAGACCACACGTTTAGTCAATGGCAACCGTTATAATCTTAATACTGTTATTATGGCTAGATAGCTTCTCGAAAGATAATTCATTAATAACATATTAATCATAAGCATTATGCATGACATCGAGAATGGTTTTTTTTTTATATATTGGTATTGCTGAGATTAGATTTTATTAATGGTAGATTGATTTGTAATTGTTGTCTAATTGTAATTTAGACTTGCGATTTAGATTTGTACTTAAGGTTTATTTAGCTTTGCAAATTATTGACTAGTAGTCATTTAGACTTGCTAGATTAGATATGTGATTAAGTTAATTCGATATATAGTTATTGTCTAATTTTGTAATTTAGATTGGTTAAATTAGATCTGTATTTAACGCCAATTTAGATCATAAGTATTGACCAGTTTAGACTTGATAAAAGGGTTGGGTTGTTGACGAAGTCATGTATTGGCTTGCGTCTTCCCTTGTTGTCGTCCTCTTGCATCTCGTCGACCTATTGTTGGGGCAGGGTTGTGGTCTTCTTATTAGTATTCGGCTCCGAAAGTGTCATTTTTTTCTAGAGTCCTCGGTCCAGATAGGATGTGTTGTGCCAAGGTTATTAACGCGTCTATCAGCTGGGGATGACATGATTCCTGATGAGGGGATCATGGTGCGCCCTATTGGATAATGACGAGCGAGAACTTGGATGGAGTCGGTGCCTTCAGTGTGAGTGTTGTCGAGCATTGTAAGTTTTATTTTGGTGCATGGGTGGAACACCTTCATGCGTTTGGTTCATGTGCCTTGAGGTTTTGGTATTTGTTCGTCAAGGCCTTTGTGTTGGGCAGGTAGTCGTTCCTCTTTGTTGTTCTACAGATGTTTCTCCCAGTTTCCCTGGTGCCAGTGCGTGGAGTCATAGTTTCCTGTTGCCGAGACTGCGTGCTTGCGTTCATCGTCAGTGGCATGGTTAAACTGTTGTCATCATCGCCTTCTTGCCTAAAAACATTTTTTTGTTTTTTGTACTTCTGCTTTGCTTGTAGTCATAATGATGGAGACGTTACATATGGTATCAGAGCAGGTTCAACCTGTTATAACGCTATAATTTATAGGATCAATTGGTGACTGAAATTTTATCTCTTTAAGTGCTTTGTTTGTCAAATGATTGTCCATTCTGCAAATAATTTAAGAAAATAAAAGAAAAAGAAAAAGAAAAAGAAAGAAAAAGAAAAAGAAGAAAAGAAGAAAAAGAATAAAAGAGGGCATAAAAGAAATTCAATAGAGCCCCATGCAATAACAATGATTTGGTCCATACCTTTCAAGCATGGCCAAGTTATTTTAAATTGATGTTGATAGGAGTAGTGAATAATCTTGGCTAAACTGCTTAATCTTAGCCAAGTGATCTAGGTTAGTTAGTGAATAAATTTGACCAAACTGCCTAATCTTGGTCAGATAACCCCAGGATAGAGTAATCTCTTAGTTCAACAGTTTAATATGGACTAATTGTCATAGGTAATTAGGTTAGAGCATAGGGTAGTTTGCTTTATCTCAATAAAACAAGGATGATGATCCAATTTGAACCATATCTTTGAGGTTTAAAGGCTTGATGTTTAACCCCCTGGGTGATAAAACATGCAAGCTTGGGAAAACCCACAATATGCACTTATCCTAAGTTTTTCAGAGCACATATGCCTTCACGCTCATAGTTAAGAATAGTGCATCGATGAATGACCCGAGAGCGGGCACCCAGATCTACGGTTGACAGGTCTTTCCGGACCCCCCCGACCCTTCTACCTTTAACCATGGGAGGGGGGTTCATAATCGAAAATAACAAAGGCGCATATATAAACGACTCATATGTTCTCTCTCAGATCCACGGCTTAGATTGGATTCCGGACCCCCTCGACCATTCTGCCTTTAAT
>SNQJ01S0000547.1:236523-263016 GCA_010110895.2 Picea sitchensis
ATGGAGGGGGGGGGGTCCGTAATGGATTGTTTTCTGGCAGGCCCCTTATATCTACGTGGCAAGAATCTATTGGGTCAGACTCCCACCGCCTCCCAAGGTCTGACATACCTTGTCACCCCATGATGTCATTATCCATGTTTTTCCCCTAGAGGTCACATTTCATTACTCTATCAGTCCATTCCCCTTGTTCGCCCTTTACAAGTCCTCTCACCATGGTTACTCCCCAATCAACACCCGCCATGTCACCTAGCTGTATTCTTCAGTCATTGTCACCTACCATCTCATGTTCTAAATGATCCATTGGCCATTTATTATTGGCTAACCTATCCGTTAACCTGCTGACCTGTCTCCCACTCCCAATGAGTATCCGTTTTCTCAAAAATTACCTTCACCCTTCTTTCCCTCATCATTCACCCTGTCGCCGCACCAGAAATTTTTTCCCCCGTTTTCCTCTTTGTTACAGTGAACTGTCCAATGCCACCATCATCCCCACTAACGATTGTTTGATTTGCATGTATTTTTTACAACGACGGCGCCAAAATAAAAAAGAACAGAAGCTAAGGAAAATACTTTCCTCTCGCCCCCTGTCGACCTCGACAGGATGAATCTGGATGAAAAATACCATTTAATCACAGACACCAGATGCAAGTTTGACTTCGTGGACTTGCCGTCATGGCTCAAAGTGGTTTTCCTTGACCAGAGCGACGAAATTGGGCTCTGGGAATCAAACCTTCCCTTGTATCTTTTCCCCCAGGTTCACCATTTCCCCGAATTCGCCCTCAAATGCCAAGCTCATTACCTTCCCGACCAGAGAGCCATGGTTTCTTCATCTGGAGAAACTTTGTTCTTCATTACACTAGATACCATTGATAAGATGATGCAGATACCCAGAGCCGAATCTGCCTCACCTTTCAACCTTGAAATCATCATAGAACTCTACCATAAATTATCATTTCCCCAAAGAGATTAGAATTTTGAACTTTTTCTCGCATAGGCCGCTCAACTCCCCACTACAAATCCCCCTTATCCTTCATCCTTGTTCTCAATGAAGGTAAACCAGGTCATCTCATCGCTCTGCGCCCTCCTCGAGTATTTTTCGGATCAATGGGTGGATAAACCCATATTGGGTTTTCTGTCCATCTTCTCCATAGATGAGAAACCCACCACTCAGTTCAACTACAACACCTTCCTGGCAGACAACATTCATGATCAATTCTTAAATTTCGCCACAGAAGACATGTTCCGATATTCCTCAATATTGGCTTACATGTTCCTATTCTTTCAAGTGGACAAATTCTCCTTTTCGATGCAAAAGATGGACAAGGATGATAAGCCACAGGCGGTGACAGCGTGGAATTCATTGCTCAGACACAACTCTACATAATTTAGCTTCAAACAATTTATCAAGTAGTTCTACCATCCCATGGTGAGCATGCTCAGTGGCAGACCCAAGCCGAGAATAAACAAGGAAATTCAGAGGATCCTACACCTCTCAGATCTTGCAAAGATGAGAGACTGGTACTTGTACCAGGACCACACAAAGATCAGAGTGTATGGGTGTGGATTGGCTCCATACAAGTTGCCCAAGTATCTTCCCATGATAATATTTGCCCTAGAATACATAAGACAAATGATCAATTCAGATGACATACTTTTTGTGTCTCTGAAGAAGAAGAAGCAGTAGCTCAGAATCAAAGGGCATATTGGATCTTTCATCTGCAATAGCGGAGGCGATTGGGAGGAAGCAAACATATTGCTTAAAGAAATGAAGTTTTTTGCTAGCTTCATATGGTACTATGACCCCTGTGGAATAATTTTAGAGATGAGAGTTAAGAATAAGAATATCCCATATGTCCACATATCCAGGCCTGAGATAGAGAAGTTTGCCAACCAGACAGAATGGGAGCCAAACACTCTGGTTGAGATAGAACAACATGACCTTTCGATTACTATCTCACAAACAACTACACCACAAGATTCCAAGGAGAAAAGGCCTAGGCAAGACATTTCACCTTCCATCACTGAAGTATCATCCGAAGAGTTCCAACTACATACCAAGAGGCCAAAAACCAGTCAGGCACCCAACACGGCTGGTGAAAAGGGAATTCAATCCACTGCAACTATGGAGGTTGATTGGTCCTTCCTTAGTACAAGCAATAAACAAATCATGATTACAATGTTTCCCAAGAAGCCTACAGGTACTCCACCAGCCAACCAGCCGAGCAAAATAGGACCGAAATTGAGTATTTTTGAGAAGTACGATCTGATAAAAAAGAAAAATCAGACGCTGACCAGTAGCACATATGCTCAGTTCTGGAAGCAAACATCCACTGCACAACACCAAATGTTGTCTACATTTGACACTGAGAAGGGTAGAATGCACATGGCATTTCTGCAAGCATAGGTGCCAGACCCAAAGGTAATCACTGATTACAAAAGGGAAACATTCGAATTTCAGACTAAAGATGTGCATCCAACTGATCAGATGGATCTGCATAGGAAAACTGGAGAAATGGTTTTCTACACATTGGCACATGCTTCCACTGCTGCCTCCAAGTTACAAGTATCTCTGAATAATGTCCAAACACAACTGAAGTTAGAAAAAATATCATCCTTTGCCAAGGATAACAGGATTAAGATGTTGGAGGAACTGGTCCTCAAGATTGGATATGATCCCTCGAACATGAAAGAAGTTGAGGAGATGATCAAAAAGAAAAATACTGATATAGCATCTCTGAGGAAACAGTTGAAACTGCCTCCAAAAGAAGATTCACAGGCAAAGTAAATAGCAGAGACAGAAGGGGAGAAGGATGAGATGCTCAAGCTCATCATGGAGCAGAATGCACAGTTAAAGGAAATGAAAGCAGAATTGGAAAAATTAGTGAAAGAGAAGGTGCAGTCAAATGCCATGGAGGTCATTCCACTGAGCGTAGTTTCACTCACAGGAGTGAGCACAACGTCTGTAGTAGAAATTCCCTTGGCAACTCCACTGACAGCTCTGGAGAAAACAATCGAATTGGCTAAATCCATGGAAGAAATGAATTTGCAAGAGACAGAGATTAGAAGACTCAAAAAGGAGATTAAGAACCTTCAGGAACTCAAGACTTCTTACCAAACTATCTACTCCAAGGAAAAACAAACATCAGACCAACTCAAACAGGAATTGAAACAACTTTAGAAGCAAACAGTGGCAGGCAAAACACTGGCTGAGGTCAAAGAAAGTGTTTGGATGGACATCACCAAGTCCATGAATGAAATATGGTTGATGATACAAATCATGTTTGAGAAAAACGAGCTGCTGCAAAGAAGTCAGCAAGCTATCAAGAAGATAAGAGCAGAAATGGGAGAGATGCCCACAGAACCTGCTGAAATCATCAAATTTCTGAATTCCAAAACCAGAGAAGAGCTAGAGGAGTTGAAGATTGAAGATAGGACATAGACCATCCTTGAGGTCAAGAGGGTCCTGACCAAGAGAGGACTGATGCTACAGCTGGAGGAAAAGTTCCAGACCATGGACGTAGGAGTGAAAATATTTTTCAACAAGATTGAATCTTTGCAGAAGAAAGGCCTTCCTAGTATGAGAGTTATAAATGACAAGTTAATGACACTTGCCGATTACAAAAAGAAACTAGCCACTGTGGCTAAGGATAGCTCAAAATTCTCAGGAATACAAGGCAATATCATGGGCAAGGAATTCTTAGATGCTTTATAGTTAGACATCAGTATACATCATGAGATCCGATACATCTTCATCATCAAGCCAACTTTTGGCAAGTACATAGAGATGGATGAAGTATACCGAAGATTGCTCAAATTCAATGTTACCAGTCACCTTCGATGGGAAGAGCTTTGCAATCTGATCGAGTAGTTGATGAGGTGTCCAATCCTAGTCATCTATCCAGTCAGACGGGGTCGTGCAGAAGCCTCACCAACGGTTCACCCCATAAATCAGCATGAAGTTTCAACACATCATCAAGCAGTTTCCTAAATTTTTGTATCTTGTTAAGTTAGTTAGCTGAATTTAGATTTTCCACGTCCCGATCTTTAATGACAGGGTCGTATGTAACTTTGATTATAAATATTTCAAACTTTGAAGTACTGAGGGTTGATCTTTACGCCATGCAAGCTACAAGACTGTAATTTTTACCAAGAGATCTTCCGTTAATAGAAAGAGACGTTTTCATAGGATTCTCGCGTGTTATTCATTGGTGATGTTTTCTTTTCTTTGTTGAATGTTCTTCTTGCTCAGTTATCATATTGTTTTCTAATCTAAATATTTTAAAAGTAACACATGTTGCAGGATTTGTCTATGTATACCCTGAGCAATATTTATCTGTTCTTCTTTCCTGACAACCTCTAGGAATTTACAGAGGGTTAACATAGTGGCGACCATACTGGGGACCGAATAGACTTTAAACCCCACGGTTTATTTTCCTGAGAAGAAGACCTTGTTTCTAAAAAATTGTAAATCTGAGAAATAAATAATGTTTAGAGGTTGTTAAAAACTTGTGCATATTAATTTCGGACTCATAGAACTAATATATATATAAACATTAAAAAATCTGGCTCCTAAAAGAGTTTATACTCGATCTCACCCAGACCCAGAACCTGCAATAGCGACTGATAATCCAGAACAATTACTTAGAAAGTAGACCATTACATAAGGTCCAGGGAGTCATAGTCTCCTTCACAAGTCCTTTTCCCTGCCAGAGGAACTCATTACCCTTCAAGATCTCGACTTTGACACCACTTTCGAGCAAAACCTGTTTAGAACGAAATCAGATAGCTTCGTAACTGAAATCGTTTTAGACCCAAAAAGCCTGCAACCCCAGACCCCTGAAATACTATCTCCCGCTGCAAAACCTCAAACCACTCACTCCGTGCCAGCAAGCCCCTCCTCCTCCTCATCTTCTGTCACCGCCCCATCTATCATCCAGGTTGCTGTCCCACCTCCTCCACCTATCATGGCAGCCATATATGCTCCCTTGGTGTTGGCCGCACCTCTACATGCAATGCCCCAAGATTATCAAACAAGACTTCCACAGTTCAATGGAACAGGGCCCTTGAGTGCACAACAACACGTTGATAAAATGAATGATTGTTTTTATCTGAAGGAAGTAGATGAAGCTGACGTTCAAATGAGATTGTTTGTGCAGAGTTTGACCGATGATGTTAAGAAATGGTACAAAGGTTTACGTGCTGCCTCAGTGCTCAACCTTACAACGTTTCAAAGAAGTTTTCTAGACAGATGGGAGGTAAAGAAAAATCCTCTCCAAATATTGTCAGAATACGAAAACATCAGAAAGAATCAAGGTGAGACAGTTCAAGATTACTGCACCCATTTCAATAATCTGTACAATGCAATTCCAACTAGTATTAAAGCCCCATAAGGTTTAGCACTGATAAAATTCCCTAACGGTTTCGATGCTGATATGTCATATCAATTAAGGGAAAGAAACTCCACCACCCTGGAAGACATGCAAAAAAGCGCAATAAGTGTCGAGGCCAACCTGTTGGCTAAAAGAGCACGACAAAGGATCGAAAGGAGAGTCACAATTAAAGAAGAACCTTCTACATCTTCTTCTGATGCCAAGTTGGATTCCTTAGCTAGAGAAATGGAAAGGATGATGGAGAGACTTACTGTATCCGAAATAAATTCCCCTAGAGAAAATCAAACCTGCTCCACAAATTCGGAATTCGAACTTCAGAAAAAATCCTCCTCAAATCAGGCAGAGAGATCCCAGAGATCAAAGAGAACAGAGGGGTCCTGATCAACAGATCAGACCACCCCTACAGGAAAATTATGTCGATGAAGGAGAAGAGGTAATTGAAGAAATGGAGGACACACATATAAACCTCATGGGAATTCACGATAACAAAGCTATTTTCCTCACTCAGGAAGAGCAAGAACTTTTCCATCTTTCTCAAACACAGGTGAGTGAAGAAGCTGAAGAGACTGAACAATAGGCATTTGAAAATGCCATTATGGAGGTACATAGGCAATATAATTTTTGAAGTAAGAAGACAGATGAAAGTTCCCCAAAAAAGGTAACCGAAACGAAGAAAGTGGTTGAAACCAAGAAATCCCCTGAGTCTTCTACCAAAAAGATCCCTGAGAAAGGTAATGCTAAAGTTCCAGTAAAAAGAAACCTTACCATTTTACAAAGATTGACGTAGACTAAGGTTTCATCAACCAACCCACCAAATACTTCTGCCCAGAAGACTATGGTGGACAAATCGGAATTGCTGAGCCAAAGTAGAGCACCTACTCCTTTCAGCCTCGAAGGGGAATTAGCCAAAGTGAAAATTCCCATTCCCCTTTCCAAGTTGATGAGTAAGGATGCTTACCGATCGTAGGTGATTAAAGCACTAAGAATTGAACTTGATATAGGCATGAAGGCCTTAACTGTTGGATCAACGAATCATTTGGACATTGAAAATCTTACCGACGATCAACCTGAACTCCTGTTTGGCCCTGAAGTTGATGGTCATACTGACAATGGTGCTGTCGCTCCTTTTTACATCAGCCTTAATATACATGACTTGATTCTGCATAATTCTATGTTAGATTCATGTGCTTCCCATAACCTGATGCCTAAAGCAATGATGGAAAAACTAGGACTCGAGGTCACCAGACCTTACAAGGACTTACACTCTTTTGACTCCAGCAAAGTCATATGTATTGAATTGATCAAGGACTTATGTATCACTCTAGTTTAGATTCCTGCAAAAATCATGGTTATGGATGTTGTGGTCGCATACATTCCCCTGAAATATGGAATGTTGTTGTCCAGGTCTTGGGGGCCCAAGTTGAAAGGTACTTTGCAGTTCGATATGTCGTATGCCACCATCCCAGTATTCGGGCAACATAGAAGATTGTACAGAGAAACGCTGATGAAATATATGGTCAACAGCCAAGAAAAGCCACATAACTATCCTCTGTACTCTGCACACTGTGACTTAGATTCTTTCATCCTGTATAACGACGACGATACAAGAGAGCAAATCGCTCAGCTGGAAGAATATACACTTGATCCAAAAGAAGGCCAAGAAATCGCTGAGGCAGAAAGAAACAAAAACGTGATAAGTGAAGAATTGCCAGCAGATTTATGGAGCATGGATTTCGATGGAGCTGTAAGCAAAGAAGGAGTTGGAGTAGGAGTTTAGTTGCACAATCACAGATCCAGGTATTCAAAAAACCATTCTTACAAACTAAATTTTCAATACACTAACAACATAGCTGAGTACGAAGATTTAATTCTCGGTCTAAAACTACTAAAGAAGGTTGGTTCCAAACAAATCATGGTAAGAGGGGACTCCGAACTAATTATCAAACAAATTAAAGGTGAGTATGCTGCAAAACATCCCCGTCTCAGAGATTATAGGAATGCTGTTTTGGATTCCCTTAAATGTTTCACCGAAGTTGATTTGCAGGTGATGCCTAGGGGACATAATATTTTAGCAGATGGGTTAGCTACGTCAGCAGCTGCGTGCAAGATACCTTTTCGTTCCACTCACCCAAACATGGTGGAGGTGAAGTACAGATTGACGGTCCCAGACAACATCCAATAGTGGCAGGTATTTGGGAACGATGACCAAATTGAAGATTTTCTACAATGTAAAAATGATTTCGAGTGTACAAACATAGACTTAGAAAATGAGGATGAAAATGTAAATAAATCTGATTTTGGAAATGAAAATGTAAATAAATCTGATTTTGGAAATGACAGTGTAAATAAAGTAGATCCAGGAGAGTTAGGTGAAGATGAGATAGATTCCGATGTTTTGCATTTAAAGAGTAATGTTTTACCTAGGGGTTTAGTTCCTTTAGAAGACCTTTTTGATTTTGATGATGTAGCCAAAAAACCAAAAATTGAAGCCAGTGGTAAAGAGGTTGAAGATGTTAACATAGGGACATAAGAGTAGCTTAGGATAGTAAAACTTTCTAAATCTTTACCTCCTGAGCATAAAATCAAATACATTGAACTTTTCAAGGAATATGCAGACATGTTTGCTTGGGGTTACGAAGATTTAAAATCTTATGACACAAGCATCATACAACATAGGATCCCGATAAAAGAAGATAAAAAACCTTTCAGACAGAAGCTTAGGAGAATCAATCCCAAGTTACTTCCCCTGATAGAAAAATAAATAAAAAAGATGTATGATGCTAAAATCATAGTTCTCTTACGGTTTTGCAAATGGGTTTCAAATCTGGTCCCAACCCAAAATAAGTCTGGGGAAATCAGGCTTTGCATTGATTTCCGAAACTTGAACAAATTTTCTCTAAAGGACAACTATCCATTGCTGAAAATGGACCACATCTTACAAAAGGTAGTTGGATCTAGCCAAATCTCCTTACTGGATGGTTTCTCAGGCTATAACCAGGTTCTCATTCACCCAGATGACCAAGAGAAAACAACCATCACAACACCTTGGGGCACCTTCATGTACGTGAAAATTCCTTTCGGGTTGATACCTAACCTAGCTGAGCTTCTCAGGAACATCACAAACATGTTAAAAAAGGACACAAAAATAAAATGGGACACTGAATCTAAGCAGTCTTTTGAACAAGTTAAACATGCACTCACACAGGCTCCAGTCTTGATCAATCCTGATTTCACCAAAGATTTTTACCTTTTTTATTTCGCTTCTGAACATACCATTGCAACAGTATTACTACAGAAAAACAACGAAGGTTATGAACAACCCATAGCCTTTTTTAGTAAAGCATTAAGAGTTGCTGCTTTGAATTATAAAATAATGGAGAAACAAGCTTTCGTCCTGGTGAAAGCCATAAAGGATTTTAGAGTATATATTCTCCATTCCCACACCATCGCTTATGTTCTGAACGCGATAGTAAAAGACATTTTAACTCAGGACAACCCAAATGGCCGAAGAGGAAAATGGATTGCTGTCATTTTGGAATATGACATAGAGATTAAGCCTACTAAACTAATTAAAGGTCAAGGTCTAGCAAAGTTAATGGCTGAATCCAATTTCCATGCTCTTGATATTAATTTCTTAGCTGCAGTAGATGAACAGGAAGAGCAGGCGACTCCAAGCGTGAAAGAGGTATTTCTGAACTCTCCATGGTACGCAGACCTGATATTTGTTTTGCATAACTTACAAGCTCCCCCTGGACTGACCAAAACTAAAGTTAGGTTTTTGAAATTAAAGGCATTAAAATTTTGCGTTTTAGAAGGCAATCTATATTGGAAGGATCCTGGAGGTATTTTGTTGAATTGTCTGTTAAAAGATGAAGTTGACAAAGTATTGCAAGATTTTCATGCAGGAGACTGTGGTGGTCATCTAAGATGGAAGACCACATCTAATAAAATTCTCAGATCTGGGTTCTATTGGCCTATGCTTTTCGCTGAGGTGCATCAGAAAGTGACTTCATGTCATAAGTGTAAGGTTTTCGAGGGAAAAAAGAAGCTTCTTCCTTTGCCCCTGAAACCAATCTCTGTTGAAGCTCCTTTCCAACAATGGGGATTAGACTTTATCGGAGAAATACATCCTCCCTCTTCGGGCTAGCACAGGTGGATTCTTACTGCCACAGACTATTTCACAAAATGGATTGAAGCTGTACCAAGCATGCAAGCTAATGATTATGTCATTATTAAATTTCTTGAAAATAATGTCTTGTCTCGTTTTGGATGTCCTAGAAATATTATAACTGAACATGCAACTACTTTTCGATCTAAGAAGCTCATAGACTTTTGCAACCAGTATCATATTGGTTTGGGTCATTCCAGAACTTATTACCCTCAGGGAAATGGGCTGGTGGAGTCATCCAATAAGACCTCGGTGAACATTATTAAGAAGACTTTGCAAGAAAACAAAAAATCATGGCATAGCAAGTTGGTTTTCGCATTGTGGGCCGACAGACTGACCACCAAGAGGTCAATTGGTATGTCACCATATCAGCTGGTCTATGGAACTGAAGCAGTTTTTCCCACTTCCTTAGGAGTTCCTGTCATGAAATTGTTGCAAGAGATGCAAGCCGAGCCGAACGACTCCCAAAGAAGGATAAACCAGATGATCCACTTGCAACAGTCCAGAGAAGAAGTATACAAAAAGACTCAGGTTGTCCAAGAAAGCATTAAAAAGATCTTCGATAAAAGAACTAAAGAGGATGACTTTGAGCTAGGTGACTTGGTTCTGAGATGGGATGCCCGAAATGAAGATAAGGGGAAGCATGGAAAATTTGACAGTTTATGGAAGGGACCTTTCATAATTCAAGCATTCAGAGGAAATAATGCTTTCTTGCTCAACAACAGTGATGGGACCAATCTGCGAAGAGGACCTGTAAATGACAGAATGCTGAAGCACTATTCACCTCCTCAGTAGGGACCTGCAGTCACACTTTTCCATTGTACAAACCATTTTCATTTTGTTTACAAGTTTTTGAGTGAAATAAATTTGATCAGATGGTTGAAGCCCGCAGAGAAGGCCCTAAGACACTGAACATTGTCTTCCAGTTTTAAAAAATGAAACCAATCAAGCAACAAAGTCAACTATGGAGAAAGTTTTTTTCAGAACATCAGGAATCATGATCCTTGGCACTTCACAAGGAGAGTACCATCCCCAGGTGGAGCCGCTGTTATAACCCTATAATTTATAGGATCAACCAGTGGCTGAAATGTTATCTCTTTAAGGGTTTTGTTTGTCAAATGATTTTCCATTCTACAAATAATTTGAGAAAAGAAAAGAAAAAGAAAGAAAAAGAAAAAGAAGAAAAAGAATAAAAGAGGGCATAAAATAAATTCAATAGAGCCCCATGCAATAACAATGATTTGGTCCATACCTTTCAAGCATGGCCAAGTTCTTTTAAATTGATGTTGATAGGAGTAGTGAATAAGCTTGGATAAACTGTTTAATCTTAGACAAGTGATCTAGGTTAGTTAGTGAATAAATTTGACCAAATTGCCTAATCTTGGTCAGATAACCCCAGGATAGAGTAATCTCTTAGTCCAATAGTTTAATCTGGACTAATTGTCATAGGTAATTAGGTTAGAGCATAGGGTAGTTTGCTTTATCTCAATGAAACAAGCATGATGATCCAATTTGAACCATATCTTTGAGGTTTAAAGGCTTGATGTTTAACCCCCTTGGTGATAAAACATGCAAGCTTGGGAAAACCCACAATATGCACTTATCCTAAGTTTTTCAGAGCACATATGCCTTCGTGCTCACAGTTAATCACAACGCATATATGAACGGCCCGAGAGTGGGCACCCATATCTACGATTGACAGGTCTTTCTGGACTCCCTCGACCATTCTACCTTTAACAGTGGGGGGGCGGGGGGGTCTAGAATCAGAAATAAAAAAGGTGTATATACAAACGGATCAGATGTTCACGCTCAGATCCATGGCTTAGATTGGATTCCGGACCCCCCCGAACATTCTTCCTTTAATGGTGTTGGGGGGGTGTCCAGAATGTTGGTTAAATAGCGCGCACAGATCTACAGTCCAAGAGAAGGCACACTGATGAACGACTCATATTGTTTTTTGGACCCCCCTGACCATTTTGTTTTTAACGGAGGGGGGGGGTGTCCAAAATGGATTGTTTTTTGGCAGGCCCCTTATCTCTACGTGGTAGGAATCTATTGGGCCAGACTCCCACCACCTCCCAAGGTCCGACATACCTTGTCACCCGATGACATCATTATCCACATTTTCCCCCTAGTGGTCACATCTCATTACTCTATTAGTCCATTCCTTTTATTCTCTCTTTACTAGTCCTCTCACCATTGTTACTCCCCAATCAACTCTCGCCATGTCACCCAACCGTATTCTTCAGTCATTGTCACCTGCCATCCATGATCTAAATGACCCGTTGGCCATTTATTATTGGCTAACCTATCCGTTAACCTGCTGACCTATCTCCCGCGCCCAATGGGTATCTGTTTGCTCAAAAACTACCTTCACCCTTCTTTCCCTCATCATTCACCCTGTCGCCACACTAGATAATTTTTTCCCCATTTTCCTCTCTGTTGCAGTCAACTGTCCAAAGCCACCATCATCCCCACTAACGATTGTTTGATTTGCAGGTATTTTTTACAGTGATGGCGCCAAAATAAAAAAGAACAGAAGTTGAGGAAAATCCTTTCCTCCCGCCCCCTGTCGACCTCGACAGGATCCATCTGGTTGACAAAGACAATTTAATCGCAGACACCAAATGCGAGTTTGACTTCGCGGACTTTCAGTCATGGATCAAAGATGTTTTCCTTGACCAGAGCGACTGGACCTTCCCCAGTATCGTTTCCCCCAGGTTCACCATTTCTCTGAATTCACCCTCAAATGACAAGCTCATTACCTTCCCGACCAGAGAGCCATAGTTTCTTCATCTAGAGAAACTCTGTTCTTCATTACACCAGAAACCATTGATCAGATGATGCAGATACCCAGATCCGAATCCGCCTCACCTTTCAACCTTAAAATCATCACAGAACTCTACTAGAAATTATCATTTCCCCAAAGAGCTCAGAATTTTAAACTTTTTCTCCCACAGGCCACTCATCTCCCCACTACAAATCCCCCGTATCATTCATCCCTGTTCTCAGTGAAGGGAAACCAGGTCATCTCGTCGCTCTGCGCCCTCCTTGACTATTTTTCAGATCAATGGGTGGATGAACCCATATTGGGTTTTCTGTATATCTTCTCCACAGATGAGAAACCCACCACTCAGTTTGACTACAATGCCTTCCTGGCAGACAACATTCATGAGAAATTCTCAAATTTCGCCACAGAAGGCATGTTCCAATATTCCTCAATACTGGATTACATGTTCCTATTCTTTCAAGCGGAAAAATTCTCCTTTTCAATGCAGAAGATGGACAAGGATGGAAGGCCATAGGTGGTGAAAATGTGGAATTCACTGCTCAGAGACAACTCTATAGAATTCAGATTCAAACAATTTATCGAGTAGTTCTACCATCCTATGGTGAGAATGCTCAGTGGCAGACCTGAGCCGAGAATAAACGAGGAAATTCAAAGGATCCTACACCTCTCAGATCTTGCAAAGACAGGAGACTGGTACCTATACCATGACCACATAGAGATCAGAGTGTATGGGTGCAAATTGGCTCCATACAAGTTGCCCAAGTATCTACCCGTGAGAATATTTGCCCTAGAATACATAAGACAAATGATCAATTCAGATGACATACATTTTGTGTCTCTGAAGAAGAAGCAACAAATCAGAATCAAAGGGCAGATTGGGTCTTTCATCTGCAATATCCGAGGTGCCAGGGAGGAAGTAGATAGATTGCTTAAAGAAATGAAGTTTTTTTCTAGCTTCATATGGTACTATGACCTCTGCGGAATAATTTCAGATATTGGAGTTAAGAATAAGAATATCCCATATGTCCACACATCCAGGCTTGAGATAGAGAAGTTCACCAACTAGACAGAATGGGAGCCAAACACTCTGGTTGAGACAGAACAACAGGACCTTTCGGTCACTGTCTCACAGATGACTACACCACAAGCTCCTAAGGAGAAAAGGCCCAGGCAGGAAATTTCACCTTTCGTCATTGAAGTATCATCCGAAGAGTTCCAACTACATACCAAGAGGTAAAAAACTAGTCAGGCACTCGACACGGCTGGTGAAAAGGGAATTCAATCCACTGCAACTATGGAGGTTGATCGGTCGTTCCTTAGTACAAGCAACAAACAAATCATGACTACAGTGTTTCCCAAGAAGCCTACAGATACTCCACCATCCAACCAGCTGAGAAAAATAGGACCGAAATTGAGTATTTTTGAGAAGTACGATCTGATAAAAAAGAAAAATCAGACGCTGACCAGTAGCACGTATGTCAGTTCTGGAACAAAACATCCACTGCACAACACCGACTGCTATCTACATTCGACACTGAGAAGGGTAGAATGCACATGGTGTTTTTGCAAGCACAGGTGCCATACCCGAAGGTAATCACCGATTACAAAAGGGAAACATTCAAATTTCAGACTAAAGATGTGCATCCAACTGATCAGATGGATCTGCACAGAAAAAATGGAGAAATGGTTTTCTCCACATTGGCACATGCTTCCACTGCTACCTTCAAGTTACAAGTATCTCTGAACAATGTCCAGACGCAGCTGAAGTTAGAAAAAATATCATCCTTTGCCAAGGATAATAGGATTAAGACATTGGAGGAACTGGTCCTCAAGATCGGATATGATCCCTCGAACGTGAAAGAAGTCGAAGAGATGATCAAAAGGAAAAATTCTGATATAGAATCTTTGAGGAAACAATTGAAACTGCCTCCAACAGAAGATTCACAAGCAAAGGAAATAGCAGAGACAGAAGGGGAGAAGAATGAGATGCTCAAGCTCATCATGGAGCAGAATGCACAGTTGAAGGAAATGGAAGCGGAATTGGAAAAATTAGTGAAAGAGAAGGAGTAGTCAAAGCCCATGGAGGTCATTCCACTGAGTGCAGTTCCACTCACAGGAGTGAGCACAACGTCTGTAGCAGAAATTCCCTTGACAACTCCACTGACAGCTCTGGAGAAAACAGTCGAACTGGCTAAATCCATGGAAGAAATGAATTTGCAAGAGATAGAGATTAGCAGACTCAAAAAGGAGATTGAGAACCTTCAGGAACTCAAGACTTCTTACCAAACTAGCTACTCCAAGGAAAAACAAACATCAGACCAGCTCAAATAGGAATTGCAACAACTTTAGAAGCAAACAATGGCAGGAAAAACACTGGCTGAGGTCAAAGAAAGTGTCTGGATGGACATCACCAAGTCCTTGAATGAAATATGGCTGATGATACAAATCATGTTCCAGCGAAACGAGCTGGTGCAAAGAAGTCAACAAGCTATCGAGAAGATAAGAGAAGAACTGGGAGAGATGCCCACAGAAGCTGCTGAAATCATCAAATTTCTGAATTCCAAAACCAGAGAAGAGCTAGAGGAGTTGAAGATTAAAGATAGGAAAAAGACCATCCTTGAGGTCAAGAGGGTCCTAACCAAGAGAGGACTGATGCTACAACTGGAGGAAAATGTCCGGACCATGGATGCAGGAGTGCAAAGATTTTTTAGCAAGATTGAAGCTCTGCAGAAGAAAGGCCTTCCTAGTATGAGAGTTATAAATGACAAGTTAATGACTCTTGCCGATTACAAAAAGAAACTAGCCACTGTGGCTAAGGATAGTTCAAAATTCTCAGGAATACAAGGCAGTATCACGGGCAAGGCATTCTTAGATGCTTTACAGTTAGACATTAGTATACAACATGAGATCCAGTACATCTTCATCATCAAGCCAACTTTTGCCAAGTACATAGAGATGGATGAAGTATACCGAAGATTGTTCAAAGTCAACGTTCCCAGTCACCTTTGATGGGAAGAGATTTGCAATCTGATCGAGTAGTTGATGAGGTGTCCAAGCCTAGTCAACTATCCAATCAGACGAGGTCATGCAGAAGCCTCACTAATGGTTCACCCCAGAAATCAACATGAAGTTTCAACACATCATCAAGTAGTTTCCTAAATTTTTGTATCTTGTTAAGTTAGTTAGCTAAATTTAGATTTGCCACGTCCTTATATTTAATGACAGGGTCATATGTAACTTTGATTATAAATAATTCAAACTTTGAAGTACTGAGGGTTGATCTTTATGCCCTGCAAGCTACAAGACTGTAATTTTTATCAAAAGATCTTCCATTAATACAAAGAGACGTTTTCACAGGATTCTCGCGTGTTATTCATTGGTGATGTTTTCTTTTCTATGTTGAATGTTCCTCTTGCTCAGTTATCATATTGTTTTCTAATCTAAATCTTTTAAAAGTAACGCATGTTGCATGATTTATCTCTGTATACCCTGTTTCAGACTTTGAAATATTTTAATGTTGGTCTTCTGATATTACAGTGAAGAAATTCTTAAATGCTTCTTTACTTTAATTGATATTTCTCGTCTTTTCTGCTATTCATCATTTTACTGCTAAAATAATCCAACGAATGCATTATCTTTCCCTGTGAAAGGAATCTTTTGTTTTTGGTTTATATTTCTATCTGTATAACACAGACCCCATAGCGCAATGGATGCGTAAATCCCCTTCAACCAACTCAAGAAAAACAACAAACCAGTTAATCTTATTTTATATAACTATCCTAATATCTTAAATATAGTACATAGCTAAATCATACAGAGAGATCCCTCTCTGAAACTGGTAGGGCTAGATTCCAGTTTCAAAGTGGTTGGATAAAGTTACCTCTCGTAGATTTCTTCTTTCTTGACAACCTCTGGGAATTTACAGAGCATTAACACAAGCCGCGATTTGGGAACACTGTGGATTTCGTTGATATGATATTTGATTATAAAGTTGCTAATTAAGTTGACTTTTATTTCTGCAGGTAATCATGGTTAGAGGAAACCACAGAGTCAGACGACGGGATGCTAGGGGAGGGGGCGCGACGCCTCCAGTAGCATCCATGCCTGAGGGGTCTAAATCCAGGGGAGGCATACAAGTTATCGGGCATGAGAAAATAGAGGTGGGTGATGTGGTTGGAAAGATGAGATATTTTTAGTGCATGTCTGAGGCACCGATCAGTTGTTGGGACAGAGATGAGGCCAAGTTTCCGACACCCCCTGTGGGTCCACTGCGCTCTCCGGATGGTACTGGTATCATTCACCACGAACTTGAGAAGGTCAAATTTCCTGAGTTCTTTGGTGCCCTGGACGACGCAGCCACCAAGGCATGGTTGGAGAATATGGTGATGTGCTTTCCACTTTGCGACTATACCTACAACATGAAGGTCCACATGTTGGTATTTAAACTAAAGGGGAGCACTCTTCTATGGTGGAAGACGCTCCTGCCACAATTGAACATGACCGTCGAAGACATGTCATGGGAATTGTTTGAGGAATGGTTCCAAGAGAGGTACCTTTTAGAGGAATTCATTGAGCATCAGCTCAATGCCTTACGACAGGGTGGCCGTACTGTACCTGAGTATGAGGTCCATTTTATGGAGTTTCTTCAATATGCTCCGCATCTTAATACTAAGAAAATTAAGGTTAACAAGTTCGTGTTCAGGCTTAATGGAAACATATGTGCAGAGGTTATTATTCTAATGCCTCATACCTTGCATGATGCCTTACAGAAGGCCCTCATAGCTGAGGAGGATCTTATTAGTGGGGGTAGAGCAGGACTCCAACAAGACCAGTAGGAAAGGTGTCATCTCTTGCGCAACAGCCTCAGACACCAACTAGACAGACACCGAGATATCGTGGCTTCCATAGAGGATTCACTTTCACTACACCTCGGTGACCAACACCTAAACGACAAACACCTTATTGGGGACAACAACATCAGTAGTAGCGTCGACCACAACAACAATAGTTTAGGCCTGTTTAGCAGAATAGACTAGGATTCTAGGCTGGTGGACCGTCATATTCTACTTCGGGTACCAGGAGTACTGGACCGAAGAAGGGGTGTTGGACATGTGGGAGCCACACTACTAGCGCGAATTCCTAGTGGAGAGGACTAGAGCGTCTGGATCAACCAGACCCATTACCGTGGGAGATTTGGGCAAGGCCCATAGGATTCATGTAGCGATGAATAACCACCAATCAGAGCACCAGTCGACTGTGCTCGAGATGTCAGGTACCGTCACTGACTAGACCCTTAGTATTTTGATAGATCCCAGTGCTACTGAGAGTTTCATTTTTGGTGCAGTGCTAAAAAGGATCAAGGTAAAGGCAGTCAAACAGGATGAGTTTATCTATGTAGAGATGGCTTCGGGGGCCAAACCAAAGGTTGGAGGAAAGGTTATGGGATGTACCCTTAACCTGGGAGAGTTTGTCACTAGGGCCAACCTGTACATCATGATATTAGGATCTTATGACATCATGATTGGTATGGACTGGTTGCAATCGCATGATGCAATACTCAACTGTAAGATGAAATGGTTGAGCTTGGTCAATGATTAGGGACAAATATGTGTGATTGTAGGATGGAACCAAGGAGTTTCCCCGAGGTTCATCTCTTCCTTGCAGCTACGGAAGAGCATGCACAAGGGATGTAATATTTATGTGATCCTTGCATTAAACAAGAAGGGAGTAGAAGAAGGTCTAGAAAACCTTCTGGTGGTGAGAGAGTTTGTAGATGTCTTTCCGGAGGAGTTACCTGGGATGCTTCCGGAGAGAGAATTGGAGTTTACCATAGACCTAAAACCAAGGACTGAACCAATAGTGAGAATGAATTATCATATGTCAACCCTGGAGTTACAGGAGTTGAGAATGCAATTGAAGGAGTTGTTGGACCTGGGACTTATACGTCCAAATGTGTCACCATGGGGCACGCATGTTATTTTAATACGAAAGAAGGATAGGTCGTGGAGGCTCTGCATTGACTACCATCAATTGAACAAGGAAACAATCAAGAATCAGTATCCATTGTCAAGGATTGATGATCTGTCTGATCAAATGAAGGGTGCGACGGTGTTCTCAAAGATTGGTTTGCGATCATGGTATCACCTGTTATGAATCAAGGAGGATGACATCCCTAAGACCACCTTTAAGATGAGGTTTGGTCATTACGAGTTTAATATTTTACCATTTGGACTGACAAACGCCCCAAGAGTATTTATGAGTTTGATGAATGGGCTGTTCCTTGAGTACTTGGACATGTTCGTCCAAGTATTCATTTACGATATTTTGATTTACTCTCGGATGACAAAGGAGCAGGACAAGCACTTGCGCTTGGTACTACAGTGTTTGCACGAGAACAAATTATATGGGAAGTTGTCCAAATGCTCGTTTTATCAATCAAAGATTCACTACTTAGGGCATGCCATCTACAGTGAAGGTATCACCATGGATCTGACAAAGGTAGAGGCCATTATGGAATGGCCTGCACCGATGAATGTCCCAGAAGTGCGCAACTTCATGGGTTTAGTAGGATACTATCGAAGGTTCATCGAAGGATTTTCGAAGATAGTAAATCTGATCACGGAATTGCAGAAGAAGAACAAGAAGTTTGTTTGGACCGAGAAATGTGAAGAATCATTTCGGAGGCTCAAGGAGATTTTGACAATGACACTGATAATAAAGGTCCCTGACATGGACGTGGATTTCTTGGTATGCACTGACGCATCCAAGGAAGGCTTAGGCTGAGTCTTGATGCAAGACGGTCGAGTAATCGCTTACATCTCGAGGAAACTAAGAAGGCATGAGGAGAACTATGGAACACGTGATTTAGAGTTGTTAGCCATTGTATATTCCTTGAAGGTTTGGAGACACTACATTTTTGGATGAAAATTTGAACTAAATATGGACCACTGTGGACTACATCACATATTTCTGCAAAGCAACCTCAACGCACGACAACGACGTTGGTTGGAATTTCTTAGCAAGTACGAATTCCAGATTACTTACATAAAAGGAACAATGAACCGAGTGGCATATGCATTGAGTCGGAGACCACACATATTTTTAGTGTTTCCTCTTAAGACGAATCTATGTGAAAAGATTCTAACTTTACAGCATGATGATGACTGGTACAAAGAGGTCGAAGAATTTTATCGGACAAAACACAATGATGGTACCAATATTTGAAGGATTTAAATTTGATGAAGATGGATTATTGAGGTTTAAAAATCATATTTACACACCACCGAACGACGAGTTGAGGAGATTGATCCTAAACGAGGCTCATAGAGCAGTATACATGGCTCACCCGAGAGTCACGAAGATGAGGGCGGACCTTAAATCCTTATTCTTCTGGAAAGGAATGAAGGCAGACATAGTCAACTATGTGGCTAGATGTCTAGAATGTCAGCAGATAAAGGCTGAACGTAGACATCCATCAGGATTACTACAACCACATGCTATTCCAGAATCGAAATGGGAGGTCATTTTGATGGATTTCATCGTGGTATTTCCATTGTCGGCAAGGAGACACGACTCGATTTTTGTAGTAGTCGACACTCTAATGAAGAGTGCTCATTTTATTCCTGTGCGTACAACGTACCAGGTACCTGACATAGCTAGAGTTTTCATTAGCGATATTGTGAGGCTGCATGGTGTGCCTAAGAGGATTATATCCGATCGAGGATCGATGTTTACTAGACGATTTTGGACTAGTTTCCAAGAGGCCTTGGGAACCCAACTTAACTTTAGTATTACATATCACCCGGAGACTGACAGGAAGACCCAACGAATGAACTAGACCTTGGAGGACATGTTGCACATGTATGTGATGGACCAACAAAAGCTATGGGAATAATTCTTGCTACTGGTGGAATTCGCCTATAACAAAAGTTACCAAAGCACCATTAAGATGGCACCTTTCGAGTTTCTTTACGGGCGACCGTGTTGGACGCCTTTGAGTTGGGATCGACTTGAGGATAGTGTCCTGGTGGGACCAGAAGAAATCCAAGAAATGGAAGAGAAAATGAAAACAACAAGAAAAAGGATTAAAGAAGCGCAAGATCGACAGAAGAGTTATGCCGATGCACACCGTGTCGACCGTAGTTACGAGGTTGGTGATGTAACACACCCACTACGGGGCTAGAAAATTTTCGGCTTTCTTTCCTTTTTAAATTATAAGGAGCCTATCGCTAACCCTCCTCTCCATTTTAAAGTCCCTCATATGATCGACAACTATGACCATAGGCCTTATCGTAGAGGTGCTCGTCGGCTTTCGCGATTCAGGAAATCGCGATGCATGTATTTCCTTTTTTTTCTCTTGTCTTTCGAAGGGACGAAACCCGAAACAGATCTAACTGCTTAACGAGATTAACAACAACTCAGATTGAGCCCTATTATTCTACCCTTTAGGATTTCGCATACTGGGATTTTGGGATATGAGACAATAGGAGGTTTCACACTTAGGGTTCCTGGGAGTCGAAACTCCGAAACCTACACACACACACACACACACACACACACACACACATATATATCGCTCCGTCTATTTTGGGAGTTCGCAAACCGGGTTTTTGGGATATGCGATGATAGGAGAACTTATCGTTAGGTACCCTGGGTGTCGAAACACCGAAACTCGATATCTCGTCTGCACTATTATTATTTTGGGGTTTCGCACTTCAAGTTTTTGGGACTAGCGGGTGCAAGAGAACTTTCCAATAGGTATCTCGGGTACCGAACTACCAAAACACCCAATATTATCCGTGCTAAGCCATTTCAACATTTCTCCTTTTGGGACTTCGCATCTAGTAGGTACACGAAACAAAAACTGTCCTTTGGGGTCTCGGGTACCGAAACACCGATTCAATTCACACTATGCCATATCGGGATTTCGCAAATTGGGACTTCGCAATACAAGAGGATGAAGAGTCACATTCTTTGATTTACCAAATACTGAAAAGACGATACACCCACTCATCATACCTTCTACCAAAATTCAGGGTTTCGGGGATCGAAGATTCGCGACGTGCGCAGACAGGAGGTCTCGCACCTAGATCTTCCGGGATCTGAAACTCCAAAATACAAACTCTTAAACCTGCGCATCTATTTCAGGATTTCATATGTCGGGATTTCATGGGTCGGGGATTCGGGACTTGTGAGTACAAGGAACTTGAATCTAGATATCCCGGGTGCCGAAACTTTGAGATCTTACAACTTCTCCATACTATTATCATTCCAGGATTTTGCAAGTCAGGGTTTTGGGACTTGCGAGTACAAGGAAATACTCCCTTGGGTATTCTGGGTTCTGAAACACCAAAAAGTCCTAACTCATCCACACACCATCATTTTGGGTTTTTTTGAATCGGGGTTTCGGGTCTTGTGAGTACAGGAGAAATCGCACTTAGTTACCCCAAGTGCTGAAACTCTGAAAACTCATAACTTACCCACACGCTAGCATTTCAGGATTTCATAGGTCGTGAGGACAAGGGTTCTTACGCTCCGATCTCCTGGGTGCCAAAAAGCCAAAATGCTTACCGACCGCCACATGTACTCTATAGCTGGATGGTCTAGGTACTCGTATGGGTCTTGGAATCGACGATCCCGATTTCTTCGCTACTTACGAAGGTTAAAAAGGGTTCGAGGTATTAATGCCTGCATTCCTTCATCCAATTTAACGATCGTAACAAACCTTAGATCCCCCGAAAGGATCTCATTCGTGCATCTAGCAAGAGGGAGGGTATCCTGGGTACTGAACCACCGAAAGGTCCTTAATTCATCCACTTAATGTCATTTCAAGATTTCGTGGGTCAGGGTTTAGAGACTCGCGAGTACAAGAGGACTCGCACCTAGGTACCCCGGGTGCCGAAACTCTGAAATATCGAGGTCTAAGAACACCATTCTCTCCCATACAGGATTTTAAAAACTACGCCATTAATTCCTTCTTCAGGCCCTCGGGTAAATTTCACCAGGTTTGAAGACCCGACTGAAAGGTCCTCTTAAAATCTCTGAGCTATTAGCTTTTGTGACTGGTAATGAGCAAGCTCGAGGTTTTTACTGCGATGACAGTCCTTTCTAGGCACTTACACTGGTTCTATAGAGTGGGGGAACTTTCCCGAAAGGGTGTCCCTGTGAGGAAATCTATCAAGGGCAGCATGAGAGACAATTAAGGGAAACAACCTCCCAAGAACAAACTTAAAAACTGGATTCATTCAAATGCATCTATCTATCTATCTATCTATATAAGACGAATGTGGTCATTCCAACATAAGCATGCAACCACCATTCCGATCAAAAAACCATGCAGACATTTCTATAGAGAAACCATTTATAAGTGTTCAAACCATGAGCATACATTCCAAGACATTTAAATTCAAGATACAAGATATACCACTTATTAGAAAAACACTAGGTGATGCAACTGCTGGGAGGGGTGCTTGTTTCCACCCAACCGTAGGCTCAACGACTCCGAATGGATTTACCACTAGCCACCCTCGAGCTAGACCACGATGCTTGAGACTCTCTATCTCTGTTGTTCAGCGATTGATAATGAAGGTTACTCTCCTTCTTCTCTACTATCACTCACTCTATATTTTGTTCCAGAGTTCTTCCTATCTTTCCTTGTGATCCCCCCTCGCGTGCCTCCCTTCCACACCTTTTACCTGCCTTTTCTTTTTTAGCGAGGTTGCATGTGGCAAAAATTTCCCCACGGGGGTCAGGTCTGAGGCCTCCATGGATGGGTGATTCACCCCCATCCCTCATTAACTCATGATGAGCCTCTTCACCTACCAACCTGGCGAGTAATTCATTTCGGGGCCAACAAGCCTCTCTTGGTTCTCCAGGTCAGTGAAGACCAAATACGGTATTGGTTTTCGGTGGAAGTTAGCGCCACCATTCCAGGTGCCTTCCAACACCTTTCTTTAGCCATTGTGGTCTCTTTTTCATCACATCCCCCTCTCAGCAGTCCTGCAACACACACACACACACACACACACACACACACACACACACACACACACACACATATTCATAATGTTAATTTACATTCGTCAACCTTGTATACTAAGGTCCATTCAAAATCACACATTCACATCTCTGAGTTTGCCACAGTTCTTGGCCAACATAATTATTTTTACACACTGGGGGAAACAGGGTGTTGCAATTCCCTCCCCCTTAAAAGAACATCATCCTCGATGTTCTATCTATCATCATGACATGTATGTACAAAGGTAAACAAAGTTGGATATGCCTGTTTCATGGCATCCTCCATTTCCCATGTAGCCTCATTTGGGCCAAAATGTCTCCACTGCACCTTGACCTGTGAAATGGTTCAGTTCTGGAGCGGGGTTTCCTTTCTGTCCAGTATGCATTGAGGTTCTGGTAGGAATTCTCCCTCCGGTTTCATCTGGATCACAAACCAATCAATTATATGATTAGAATCATGTACATATTTCTTCAATAATGAAACATGGAAAAAATTATGTGATTTTACTGTGGGAGGAAGTGATAGCCTGTACGCTACAAGTCCCAGTCTATATAGAACCTCAAAGGGTCCACAGTACCGAGGTGCCAACTTGGCACAAGCCCCCATTTTCAAGGAACTCTTCCTAGGCCTAACTCTGAGATATACATGGTCTCCCGTCTTGAACTCTCTTGGGGTTCTCTTTTGGTCAGCGTAGATTTTCTGTCAGTCCTGAGAGACCTTCAAGTTCTGTTTTATCTGTGTCACTTGCTGTTCCATTTATTTCAACATGTCGGGTCTGAAATAAATTCTGTTTACGAGATTCATCTTTAAGGATTCTTGGTAGCCATTGTTGTAGGCGAATTCCACCAGTGGCAGGTAGTCTTCCCACTTCTTGGGTTGATGCATTACATGAATTCTTAGCATGTATTCTAGTATTTGGTTCACTCTTTCCGTCTGTCCATCGGTTTGAGGGTGATAGGTGGTGCTAAACAACAACTTGGTCTCTAAACCCACCATTAGTGATTTCCAAAATTTGGAAGTGAATTTTGTGTCTTTGTCAGACACGATCTCTTTCGGCATACCATGCAGTTTAAATATCTCCTTCAGGAATACGTTGGTGATGTCTATTGCCTTACAAGTTGACTTGATGGGGATAAAGTGAGCGAACTTTCTCAATTTATCCACCACTACCATGATGGCATCATTCTATTTGGTCGAGGTTGGTAATCCGATGATGAAATCCATGGAGATGGTTTCCCATTTCCATTCTGGGATTGGTAGAGGTTGTAATAATCCTGTTGGGTGTCGGTGTTCTGGTTTTACCTGTTGGCATTCTATGTATTTGGCTAGGTACTCAGCTATTTATTTCTTCAATCTAGGACAATAGAATTGTCTCCTGGTGGCCGTGATCATCTTTTGGTATCCTGGATGACCAATACAAGGTCTTTTATGTAGTTCATCCAGTATGAACCTCTTCAAGTTGTCACAATCTGGGATATACAATCTACTTCGGTAAGTGAGCAAACTTCCTTCCATCATCTGGTAGCCTCCATACTTTATCCCTGTGGGTTCTTGCTGCAGATACAAGGTCACGGTCTGGAAGAATGTGTCTATCTCTTGTGCATTTCTGACTCTTTCTTTGACATCCATCTCATAGGTTCTCACTGCGGCCAGGTTAACTGTTTTCATGCTTCTACTAAGGGCATTCACCACCCTATTTTCTTTTCCCTTAATGTGTTTGATTTCAAAATCAAACTCGCTAAGGAGGGCCATCCACCTAGCTTGTCTGGAATTGAGATTTGGTTGGTCAAACAGATATCACAGTCCACAGTGGTCTGTCATAAGTATAAATTTTCTTCCCAGGAGGTAATGCCTCCACATTTTCAAGGCGTGCACTATGACAGCCAGCTCTAGATCATGGGTCACATAGTTGACTTTGTGCTCATTCAATTTTCAGGATTCATAGCAGACCACACTTCCTCCCTGCATAAGGACTCCTCTGAGGCCTTCCTTACAGGCATCGGTGCACACGATGAAGTCATCTTTGGGATCGATGATCTTCAACACAGGTGCATGGGTCAGTAGATGTTTCAGGGTTTGAAAATTTTCTTCACATTTTTGTGTCCATGTGAATTTTATCCCCTTTTTCTGGAGGGCAGTGATTGGACAACCAATCCTGGAGAATCCTTTTATAAATCTCCTATAGTATCCTGCTAATCCCATAAAGGATCTGATATCTGAAACGCCCTTTGGGGTAGGCCATTCCATGATAGACCTGATTTTATCAGGGTTTACTACTACCCCTTCTTCGGATAGGACATGACCCAAGTAATGTATTTGCTTATGGAAGAATTCACATTTGCTGAATTTGGCATAGAGCTAATGTTCTCTTAGCACTTGTAGCACAAGTCTAATATGCTCTTCATGCTCTTCTCTATTCTTGTAGTAAATTAATATGTCGTCGATAAAAACCAACACAAATTTGTTTAGGAATTTGCTGAGTACATTGTTCATCAAGCACATGAAAGTGGCAGGGGCATTGGTTAACCCAAATGGCACTACCACAAACTCATAGTGACCATACCTTGTCTAGAATGAAGTTTTATGGATGTATTCACCCTTAATTCGGACTTGATGGTATCTCGACCTTAAGTCAATCTTTGAGAAAACAAACGCACCCCGCAATTGATCGAACATGTCATCGATCCTGGGCAAAGGGTACTTGTTCTTTATGGTTACCTTATTGAGTTGTCTATAATCTATACACAGTCTAAGGGTACTATCCTTCTTCTTCACAAATAGGATTGGTTCTCCCCATGGAGATACGCTGGGCCGGATATAGCCCTTATCCATCATTTCTCTCAATTGCAATTTGAGTTCAACTAGTTCAGGTGTGCTCATCCAGTAGGGTGTCCTAGACATCGACACCGCTCCTGGTGTAAATTCTATCGAGAAGTCAATGTCCCTTCTCAGAGGTAGACCTCGTACCTCTTTCGGAAATACATCTCTGTATTCTCTCAGGGTAGGGTGGTCTTCGAGGCTTGGTTTATCGCCTTCAATTGTTTTCAACACCTGTATTGCATATAGGGGACATCCTTTTCGGCAATACCTTCTCATTTGTAAAGCTGATATTTGTCTCACCAAGACA
>SNQJ01S0000547.1:263108-339272 GCA_010110895.2 Picea sitchensis
CTGTATTTTGTTCTAGATTTCTTTCGATCTTTCCCTGTGATCCGCCCTTCACGTGCCTCCCTTCCACACCTTTTACCTGCCTTTTATTTTCTGGCGAGGTTGCGTGTGGCAAAAATTTCCCCGTGGTGGTCAGGTCTGAGGCCTCCACGGATGGGTGGTTCACTCCCATCCCTCATTAACTCATGAGGAGCCTCTTCACCTACCAACCTGGTGAGTAATTCATTTCGGGGCCAACGAGCCGCTCTTGGTTCTCCGAGCTAGTGAAGACCAAATACAATATTGGTTTTCAGTGGAAGTTAGTGCCACCATTCCAGGTGCCTTCCACCACCTTTCTTTAGCCATCGTGGTCTCTTTTTCAACACATCCCCCTCCCAACAGTCCTGCAACATATATATATATTCATAATGTTAATTTACATTCGTCGACCTTGTATACTAAGGTCCATTCAAAATCACACATTCACATCTCTGAGTTTTCCACAGTTCTTGGTCAGCATAATTATTTTTACAGACTGGGGGAAACAGGGTGTTACAGGCGATCGAGTCTTCTTCTGGGTAAAACCGCATAAGAGTTCGATCAAGTTTGGAAAGGGAGCTAAAATCTCTCCTAGGTTCATGGGACCTTTCAAGATTGTGGAGAGGAAGGGGCCTGTGGCCTATCTACTATCCTTGTCTGATTCTTTGAGGCGTATGCACAATGTTTTTCACGTATGTGTTTTGAGACATTATATTAGTGATCCTACACATGTTATTGACATGAGTTCCTTGCAGGTATCGAATGAGGGGGCGTTCACGACTGAGCCGATCTACATCCTGGATCATCGCATTCAACAAATACAACGTCAAATAGTAGATTAGGCCAAGGTCAAGTGGGACAACTCTAGTCTGTACTCGGTGACCTGGGAGGACGCATATGATATGCGCCAACAATTTCCATTTTTGTTTGATAGATATATTTATGATATTGTGATACACATTATTTTGACACTTATATATTGTGAAACTTTGGGATGAAGTTTATACCAAGAGGGGGTGTATGTAACATCCCACTCTTGTGCGCACTGAGGGAACTTATTCTTTGAGGAAACTTGCTTGCAAGTGATCCAGATTATTATACTATTGGGCATTTGATTATGATTATGAGGCATTATGGATTGGTGGCTTATTATTTTGTGGTATTGACTAGACAAGTGCTATTGACTCGGTTTTCCTGAGTGTGTAAGATTTTGGACCTTGAGGATGCAGAGGCATCGATGAAACCCCTTGGACTCTGGATCGAGTCAGGGAGTGAACTATTGGGGGTTTGTTTGTTGTATATATGAAATTTGTGATATGATTATGGATACTATATCTGACATGATTCGTTGATGATAAGGCTGATGATAGCTTGCCGAACAGACTCACATGTGGAGTAGAGGGGTCATGCATGATAGCTAGAGACGTTGAGGGAGAGGTGTGGACAACAACCCTACCACTACCTACTAGCACTCCTGCTGTGGCTCTAACTATAGGTTAACGATTACCTAGTTCGAGAAGACCCACGATGCTGTGAGGGCCGACTTTGACAGTCGCTCACGATGATTCTAAGGGGTGTGCAATAAGGTAGGGGAATTATTCCTTAGAGGCCCTTAGTCTCCCACAAGATCACCTGGCGAAGTATTGACTCCAAGGGTTTTTGATGTCTACCAAATCAGTCAAGAGGTGAGTGGCAGCCTTAGAGCACATAGTGTGTCCTAAAGGGCACGCCATGCAAGAAAAATGGAAAGAGGCGAGTGGTACCCTTGGAGCATGTAGTGCGTCTTGAAGGGCACGTCGCACAAGGGAAACAATGTGAGGTGAGTGGCACCCTTGGAGCACCTAGTGCGTCTTGAATGGCACATCGTGTTGTTAATTAATAAATGGATAAACCTATATGGCCTTAGGACGAATAACACAATAAGAAATATTTAAAACAATTTCCCTAATAAAATGTCGCCCAACCCAGGAAAATAAAGTCTAGGACTAAGTGATACTTGTGATAAAAAAAATCTATTTACATAAAAATAAAACTATAAATAAATAAATAATAATGATAATAATCATTAATCATGTGATGATAAGGGGGTAAGTAATTCAAGTAATTTATAAAAATCTTTTGGGGGATAAAATTTAAAAGGGGGAAAAAGGGGAAATAATTGTTTTATCACATATGCTAATAAAAAATTTATTAATTACAAAGAAAAGGGGAAAAAGTTAATTTTCTACACCTGTCAATTTGAGTTTTAAATAAAAAGGGAAAGAGAGAAATCTAAAAGAATTAGGAAGCTAGGAAAAAACAGGAAACATAAAAAGAAAGGGGAAACACAAGGAAAAAGCAGAAAGACTAACTTAGTAAGGTATCTAGCATTTAAGAACTTTCTAAATTATAATCAACTAATAAATTAGTAAGGGGGTAATTCATTAATATGTGTAAGGGAATTTGGGGACACCTAGGAGCGATTCTAGGAATACTTTTAGGTTCGTGAAGGAAATAGGAGTAATTAATTAGTTAATGAAATTAATTTATGGTGCAATGAAGGGGATGGGTGACACATGTACGGGGAGGATTATTATGAATTGAATTATTGAACAATAAATTAAATGGGATTTTGGGAAACTAAATGACTTAGAAAATCTATATAAATAAGGGAGGAGGATGATGATGAATACCTTCTGTGATGCGTAACGTTACATTGTAGAAATTTAGACTTGACTGACTTAGCTTGTGGGAGTTGGGATACCCAACTCCATGAGGAGTGGTAGCTCGACCTTGCGAGGTGAGCTTGGAGCTAGCTGCTCTCTGGTTTAGTGTGCATGGCCCCTTTGCGGCTTGGGGGGCTAAGGGGGAAGAAGAGTACCCCTAGAGTTGGCTAGGAGGTACTGGTGAAGTCTCATCGGTCAAAAAGTGGGAGCTACATAGAGCGCGTAGGACAACAACTCAGAGCGAGCGACTTGGGCTACAATATGCTTCCTTTATTTCTACATGGTAGATTGTTAGTATACTTATGATTTTAGTTATGTATTTTTAATTGGGTAAAGAAAACGATTGACTTAGTGTTTTAATTGATAATTGAATCTACCCCATATCCTTAAGCTCATTGTTGATTGATTCCCTTGGCTTCGATCCTTGATTATTGTGTCTGTCCTATGGTTTTATTGATTGGTGATGAGTTAGTGATTTTTTCTCCACCTTCGTCCCTATCTCACCAGTCCACACTTGAGCAGTCGACCAGTATTCGGGTCGATGGTCATCACTTCGGTGTTAATAGACCTATAGATCTGAATGCCCTTCTTTTCTGTGCGTGGATGGTGAGCGAAGGATGTGTTGCCCAGTCGTCTACCCTTATTGATTGTTCTTGGTTGATTGGTGGTCATTGCGCCTTATGGTGATTGGGTACCCCCGCGTCTGATTGCCTAAACTCTAAAAACCCTTGCATCTCCTTGAAGGATTATCCCTATTTTTCCTTGATTGATAACCTCTAAGTTGAAGCCCCAATCTCTATGTTTTTACATTCGTGAATGCATTTCATTGCTGGATCTTTGCTTTGCGTTTTTATATGTTGAATGCATTTTCATTACTGCTCTGCGATTTCATATATTGAATGTGTTTTCATTGCTGGATATATCGCTATGAGTTTATAATTCTTTTGGCCCTCGATTTAAATTTTTTTTCTCTGATGTTTAATGTAATTTGGGGGCGATTTAACATGACGATTTTACCCCTTGTTTCCACATTCTATAGACTGCAATTTCTTTAACCAATCAGCTATAGAAAAGCGTTTTCCCTCTGCTTATGTTTTACTTCGACACTTTACTGTGTTTTTAATTCAGCGTGAATATAATCTGTTTTAAAAAAAATAAATATTTTTTTACTCCAGCGTGATTTCTCTTTGCAATTTTTCTCTGTGATGATTCTCTGTGCTTAAAATTTATTTCAGCATGATTATAATCTGTATATTAAAAAATAATTACTTCATCGTGATTTTTATCTCCATTATATACTACTATGAAGGAAATTTACTCAGAGATAAGTGGTGTGTTAAAACCCAATAAACTTGAAGGTAAAAATTAGTTCTTTATTGTTGAATTCCAACATTGGGGAGTTTAACTTTGCGATTTTTTTTCCTTTCCTTTACCTGACCTTGAATTGGTGAAAAACCACACAAATTTTTGTGCCTGGGAATTGTGTCATTAAGTCAGAGCATCCATAGTGAAAGCCACAACAATTTTTTTTGTTTCTCTGCGTTCTGAAGTGGGGTTTCTGTGTTTTTATTTTTTTATGATTGCCGACATTTCTCCCAACGTTTCTGACTGTGTTTGTGTTACGTATTGATTGCAAGGTTTCTCCATGTGTGTGTTAATAGCTTGGGGTTGGATTTAAATAAACGTTTTTGTAGTGACAATGTTTCTTGGAAGTTAATAGCTTTAATTGGGTCATAAATTGTTACCTGGCGAATTGCCTCTTGTTGTGACCGCGATTTGCTTGTTACCTGGAAATGCTGCCCTCTCCAGGAATGCGTTTTGCATTTATTTATTGCCCTATTATTTTTGAAGGCGTTTTCATTGCCTGAAATTATTTCTCTGCCTTTTTTTTTTTTTTACCTGAAAGTGATTCATTGCATGGAGATATTGCTCTGACGATTTTTTCCTTTTTGAGACAACTTTCGTTGCCTTTGTACCTGGAAATTTGGCCTTTGGACAACGCTTCGTTACTGAATTAATTTTGGTCTGCGTTGTTACCCTCTTAGGAGTGCATTTTCATTTATTGATGGCCCGCATTGAATGCATTGTCATTTATTTATTTCTTGAGTTTAATAGTAATTAGATCTCACCTGTGTTTTAACATCTATTGGCAGTGAAACTTTAATAATGACTATGTATTTCCTGAGTTTAATGGTCATTAACCCCCACCTGCGTTTTAACATCTATTGGAAGTGAATCATTAATAACGACAACCACCTTTTATTATCTAGAAGATAGCATTCTCAGACCACACGTTTAGTCAATGGCAACAGTTACAACCTTAATACTATTATTATGGCTAGATAGCTTCTCGGAAGATAATTTGTTAATAACATATTAATCATAAGCATTATGCATGACATCGAGAATCTTTTTTTTATATATATTGGTATTGTTGAGATTAGATTGTATTAATGGTAGATTGATTTGTAATTGTTGTCTAATTGTGATTTAGACTTGCGATTTAGATTTTTACTTAAGGTTTATTTAGCTTTGCAAATTATTGACTAGTAGTCATTTAAACTTGCTAGATTAGTTATGTGATTAAGTTAATTCGATATATAGTTATTGTCTAATTTTGTAATTTAGACTGGTTAAATTATATCTGTATTTAACGCCAATTTAGATAGTAAGTATTGACTAGTTTAGACTTGATAAAAGGGTTGGGTTGTTGACGAAGTCATGTATTGGCTTGCGGCTTCCCTTGTTGTCATCCTCTTGTGTCTCGTCGACCTATTGTTGGGGTAGGGGTGTGGTCTTCTTATCGGTATTCAGCTCCTAACGCATCAGATTTTTCTAGAGTCCTCGGTCTAGATAGGATGTGTTGTGCCAAGGTTATTAACACATCTATCACCCGGGGACGACATGATTCCTGATGAGGGGATCATGGTGCACCCTATTGGATAGCAGCGAATGAGAACTTGGTTGGAGTCGGTGCCTTCCGTGTGAGTGTTGTCGAGCGTTGTTAGCTTGCTTTTGGTGCATGGGTGGAACACCTTCATGCATTTGGTTCATGTGCCTTGAGGTTTTAGTCTTTGTTCATTAAGGCCGTTGTGTTAGGCGGGTAGTCGTTCCTCTTTGTTGTTCTACAGATGTTTCACCCAGTTGCCTTGGTGACAATGCATTGAGTCGTAGTTGCATGTTTCCTGGACTGCGTGCTTGCGTTCGTTGTAAGTGGTGTGGTTAAACTGTTGTCGTCATCACCTTCTTTCCTAAAAACAATTTTTGTTTTCATTTCTGCTTCGCTTGTAGTTGTAACGATGGAGACGTTACAAGTTGGGTAGTTATACAAAGCTAGCAACCAAATTCTGTGGTCTATTTGAGATATTGGACATAATAGGGCCAGTTGCATACATGCTTGCATTGCCTTCTTCCATGAATGTGCATAATGTATTTCATGTGTATTTGCTAAAAAAATATGTACATGATCCTAACCATGTTATTGATTGGCATCTGATTCAGGTAGAGACAGAGGGAGACTTTCAGGTCTAGCCAATGCGGATATTGGACAAAAAATTCAAAATTCTTCGAAATCAAGTTATAGAGTTGGTAAAAGTCCAGTGAACCTACTATGGTCTTGAAGATGCTACTTGGGAGAATGAAGATTCCATGCGGGCAGAGTACCTACAACTTTTTGAATAAATTTTGAAATTTTGATTTATGTTTTCTATATGCATTGAGGAGAGTGCCAAAATAAGGCGGAGGGGAATGTAATACCCTGGTTTTGAGCCCATATTAAATAATGTATTTTGTTAATTTATGAAAGGTGAGAATGCCCAAACAATTAAAAGAGGCCAATGTGCCCAGGAAATGTAATGTTTTGATCATTATTAATAATAAATACATCACTGGCTGCTAGACGGACAAGGACAAGAGTTATAGGGGGCTATGATTCCACAAGAGAGGGGGCTTGAGGGGTTAAGTATTTGTTTTATATTTTATTTACCCATTTTTATTTTAATGGAGAATATCGGTTACATGAGCTTCTTGGGAGAAGGCCATGTGGTTCTCTAATTCCAAGAATTATAAAAACCCATCTTTGGTCTGTTTGGGAGTTCACTCACTCACTCATTATTCATCGTTCACACTATTAATTTTGTTCTCTCTCCATTCGTTCTTTCACCCACTCTTCATTCCTCATTCATTTGATCTTGGCTTGGGAAAGAAAAACGAATTGTGGAGAGGAGACATGTTGTTTTTGGCAGTAATGACTACTGGTGTATTCCAGCCATGAATTAATGCCTGCATGTCTGAGATGCATTGACATGTGTTAATTTTTTCCCACAACTGTGAATCTTGAGAGTCCCATCATGGAGATTCTTGACTAGATGCACTAGAGCCCTGGAAGGAGGTGGACAACCTAAGGGACTGCGTGTCAGAGAAGGGGGTCCATTCTCTTGGATTGTGCAGACTGACTAGAAGAGAGCTGGTGTACTTTGGATTGTTGTGTGTGCTGAGAATCCCATGAGAGATTGAGTGCTGACTGGTTTGGGAAGTTGAGTGACACTCTGGAACCATTCTTGTGGATTCATAGCCCTATCTCGGGGGTGACATTGTTGCTGAGACTTGGAACATCAATGTATACAATTTGATGGAACGTCCTTGGTCTACAACCAATTGGTGATTAATTTAATTAAAGATAAGTGCTCTCTATAATGTGTTTCTTTGCTTATACATTTATTTCCATTGTGTATTGATTAATACTGAGATGTGCATATTTGATGTGCTTGATTGCTAGTTATTTCTATGCATGGAATATTTACACATTCTTTATACTGTAGCATGAATCTTGATCTCTACATGTAAATATTTCATGCATCTTTATTAATTAAAAATTATCAAAATTAAAAATTAGTTTAGAAGTGAGTTTTGAAGTAGCGTGCCCAGCCTGTGGGTGGCTGGGTACGTTACAGATTGGTATATGATCACTCTAAGAACTCTTTTAATTGTTTAGGCACTATAACAAGAAAATGTAGGAGTTATTTGAACTCAGGTTGGGAAGCATTGACATGTGACACTGTAATTCCCCAGTTTTGAGCCCATATTAAATAATGTATTTTATTAATTTATGAAAGGTTAGAGTGCCAAAACAATTAAAAGAGTCTAATGTGCCTAGGAAATGTATTGTTTTGATCATTATTAATAATAAATACATCACTGGCTGCTAGATGGACAAGGACAAGAGTTATAGGGGTTGTGATTCCACAAGAGAGGGGGCTTAAGGGGTTAAGTATTTATTTTATATTTTATTTACCCATTTTTGTTTTAATGGAGAATATAAATTACATGAGATTCTTGGGGGAAGGCCATGTGGTTATCTAATTCCAAGAATTATATAAACCCATATTTGGTCTATTTGGGGGTTCACTCATTCACTCATTATTCATTTTTCACACTGTTCATTTTGTTCTCTCTCCATTCGTTCTTTCACCCACTCTTTATTCCTCATTCATTTTGATCTTGGCTTGGGAAAGAAAAACGAATTGTGGATATGAGCAATGGTTTTGTTGGACGTAATGAATGCTAGTGTATTCCAACCATGAATTAATGCTTGTATGTATGAGATTCATTGACATGTGTTAAGCTTTTCCCACAGCTACGAATCCTGAGATTCCCAACATGGAGATTATTGACCAAATGCATTGGAGCCCTGGAAGGAGGTGGACAACCTAAGGGATTGCATGGCAGAGAAGCGGATACATTCTCTTGGGTTGTGCAGGCTGCGTAGAAGAGATCTGGTGTACTTTTGATTGCCGCGTGTGATGAGAATCCTATGAGAGCTTGAGTGCTGACTAGTTTGGGAATCTGAGTGACATTCTAGAACCGTCCTTGTCGATTCATAGCCCTGGCTCGTGGGTGAAATTGCTGTTGAGATTGGAACAATAGTGTCTATGGTTGGGTGGAATGTCCTTGGTCTGCTACCAATTGGTGATTCATTTCACTAAATATAAGTTCTCTCTATCATGTGTTTATCTGCTTATACATTTATTTTTGATGTGTATTGATTAATATCTCTAAGATGCGCATTTTTGATGCGTCTCATTGTTGGTTATTGCTATGCATGGAATGTTTAAACATTATTTATATTGTAGCATGAAATTTGATCTTTGCATGTGAATATTTCATGCATCTTTATTAATTAAAAATTTATTAGAATTCAAAACTAGTCCAAAAGTGAGTTTTGAAGTAGTGTGCCTAACCTGTGGGTGTCTGGGTACATTACAGATTGGTATCAAAGCTTCTAGTTGAAACACTAGACTGGTATGGGCTGGAATTGTTGGAAATGGTATTATGGTTAAGAATGAATATGTACTTGAAATCTTAAAGCTCAGGAGAGATAGTGTTGCAGAGATTGCGCATAAGACAAAGCGTCATGCAAACATATATCCTTTGTAAAGGATCATAGAATCTTGACCATTCCCTTTTGAATTTAGGGAGCAATCACAATCGTTGAATCAAGGAGCTCTAGATCATTAGATTGGGAGTTAGGTAAACAAGGATCATTAGATATAGGTGAAGCCAGAGGCTAGGATATATTAAGTCCCAACCATTAGATCGAATTGATCGATCATCAACCGTTGATCGAAGATAAGCGAGAGATATAAAAATATGGAACTTCTCCACTTCGACGATTATTAGAGACAAGGAAGAAGCATGAAAATCTGAAGTCACAAAATCCATGCTGACCGTCCAATATAATAGGAATCTTGGGTGAGATCTCAACCGTTGATCATGGTCATCCGGTGTTGACCCTTTAGATGTAAAGAAGTTTGAGTCCTAGAAAGCCTGAAGGTTGAAGTCGCGAAATCCCACCAACCGTTAGATTGAAGGAAGAATTTGGGAATAATGTGAACCGTTAGATCAAAAGTACAAGTATAGAGAAGTTTCGGGACTCCGTAACTCTACCACTTCAGCGATTACTGGATATTGGGAAAAGCCACGAAGTTCCAAGGGTGCAAAGTGCTGAAGCCATGAAGTGTAAAGAGGTAGTTGTGAAAGCACGTAGACCATCAAATCTGGAGTGGAGTAATGTGGACCGTCCATTTGGGGAATGACATGTCTTATACCACGTGGTTGGGGTGCCATATTGGGACATGTGTCACATGAATTCAGGGCCTTTTGGACCCCGACATGTACATTTTTAAGTGACACATGGCATACATACCATGGGTCCACATCACCATAGGTGACATCAACATGCCATGTCATCTCCAGGATTATGGCCTTTATAAACGTCCAACATCTCTACTAGCGAAAGTGATGAAGGCCGAAGTAGAGAATTCACGTAGATCTTCGATCGAAGATCCCTTCAGGACTTTTCTCAACTGTTGGATCAAGCAGTGGAAGGATGACGTAAGTACTTCAACAAATATTACTCTAGGGGAGTTGAACAAATGGAAATTGTTGGCAAATATTGAACAAGCAACGAATGTGTATTGATGGTTGTTGTCATTGATGGCAACAACGGAGCTGGTAGGATAAGAAGGATAAAACCCTTTAAGGATTCAAGGAGAATAAGCTCAGGAGGCATAGCGCTCTTTTACACGGGCAAGAGCATAGGAAAGGCAGAAGGCCCGTTGATCTCTCTCGAAAAACAGTAGGCCGAGTCAGTCCGGGCGGAAGGCTGCGAAGGGAGATATTCCATGGGAAAAACCAAGGTGAAATCCAGATTGAATCTGAACCGTAGAATCGAGAAAGGTCGGGGCCAGATTTGATCACTGACTGTCTGCAGTCGGGGTTGGGACTTTAGAAATATCCAAATCACTTTCGTCAACGAAACCCGAAATGTGATACGATTTGTGATTATCACTTGTGCGTTAAATTCGCCCGAGGTCTGGACCGTTCATTTGGGCCAGCGTGGCCTTGAGGAGGCTACGCCAGGATTGAGGGGGATCGAGTTTCATAATGCAGAACCTGATGCAGCGAAAACCCGATTTGTGAAATCCGAAATCCGTGAGTCCCCGGGCCGTCGGATCAACATGTGATCTGGACCCGTTGATCCAACTCACGTCGGTGGACCACGTCCGCGAGGACTGCGATGGCACAATGAGAGGTTGGCCGGTGTCGAGGCGGATTCAACATTTGGGGCATAGGAAAGTCAGAATCAAAGTGACCGTGGCGAGGATCTATACGTGTCAAACCATGCTGATGACGTCGGCGGAAAACATCAATAGTCGGACCGTCCATCGAGGGAAGGTGTGGGAGATCCAAAGGCGTCCATCGGCATATGTCCAGGACATCGAAATCCCGGAGTTCTGAGGTTGGTAACAAGAGATTGAAAGTCGAAATGCGAAGACATCAGGCCAGATCCATCGAGGAGACGGTGTCGAATGAGAGCGGTGACATGTCGCCATCGGGATATCGGAGATCCAGAGCACAAAGGTTTTGTGCATTTTAATCGGCGATCCGCTGAGAAATCGATAAGTGGGAGATGCAGTATCGGTACGGCGAAGGAGGAATGAGGAAGGGATTAGTGGATGCCCGGTATGCGAGGAGATAAGAACATGATTTACATATAGCGGTCCAGCGTGAACCGAGAGGTGGAAGACCAAGGAGAATTTTAAAATACGTCGAGGATTTGGCGTCGAAAAGGAATTCTCGGGTGAATGCATTGAAGCTTGTCAGCGCCCGAAACCCCGGTGGAGGTTTGACTATGGTCATGAGTAATGGTCATATGGACCATTGAGTAGCGGGATGGGGCTAAAGCTTCGGAAATCGGGGATCGGGAAACCCGGAGGCATGTGCATAGTGATATCAATCACGAAATCCCGATGAGTTGTTTGATCGAGGTCATGTGTTGGCGGTCTTATGGAGCCAAGGTTTATAGCCAGTAGGGATATCACGTGGAAAGAGGCTAAAGCTCCGGAAAGGAGGAGCTCGCTCGGGATTCCAGTCGGAGGTTAGAGTGCATATGCATCTCGATACCTGATGAATCACCGTCACAATGAGTGAAATCCGTGCAATACGAGTAGTTGGATAAAGCTTGGGTGTTCGAAGGGTTCTTTGTTCCTCCACACATTTAACTCTTTCAATTACAAATCCGTTGGTGAAAGCAGTTCATAATTACAAATTAATTGTCGATCGGTTAGAGTTCCGGTTGGCTGGGCAGTTGCTGTCATTCTGCCCAAAGAGTTGGGAAGTTGAAACGTCGTGTCTGTGTGTATAAGAGATGAGGAAACGGTTGTGGAAGAAGCGGTTGAAGAGGGGAGGATAAGAGCTGCAAGTGCACGATGTGAGAGAGGAGAACCATGAAGCAGAAGAAAAGGCTGAAGGCATATGAGAAGAAGGTGAAAACTGACGGCCGGAGTCGAAGACATCATTCACGGAGTTTTGCGGAAGTTGTTTAACATATGTCATGTCGGTAAATGCACGGCAGTTTAGCCGTCAGGTTTCCACCTTAAATCGAATTGTTCATGTGCTACTCATGCAATGGTAGTTTATTTTTTTTTGATTTACTGTTTAAAAGACATCGATGAATGAAGAAATCCATAACAAGATCTCTGGATGCACTAACATTTTCATAAGAATATACAACAGCTGATCTCTCTAAAGTAGACTAAGATCTTTCGGTAAAAGAAAAGTTGAAAGGAGGTGATTGATAAAAGCTCAAATAAATTCACCCCTCTCGGTATTTTCCAACAATTGGTATCGGTACGGTCCTTGAAAAGGCTTAATCGCTAGAGGGAGATCAATCAAAATGAGCAATCAAGGCGGAATGGCATCTATTAGGCCTCCACTCTTCAATGGAAACAATTTAATCTTGTAGAAAACAAGGATGAGATCTTATCTTGAGTCACGGGGAGGCAGATATGGGCTATTGTTGAAGGAGGGATATCAATATCCATCTGCCCGGTACCAACAGATCCGATGAGAAAGAAAACCCTATGAAACAAATGCAAAAGCGGTCAATGCTATGTTAGGAAGCCCAACTGAATCAGAATTTGTCAAAGTCGTAAATTTGAACACAACAAAGGGACATATGGGACAAATCATTGAGGTTATGAAGGGTGATGCAAAGGTAAAGAAGTGCTAAACCTGGAAACCCTCGAGAATTCCAATGTAGGGAATCTTAAAAGAATGAATAATGAGAGAAAGCATTCACTAATTTCTTCTTCGTCTTGAGTAAAGGATTGTAAATCGTGAGAAATCTGGGAGAAACAATAACCTAATCTACCTTGGTTGAAAAAATATTGAGATCTCTAACTGCAAAATTTGAGTCAAATGTATCAGCTCTTGAAGAAAAGCGGGATCTTCAAAAGAATCTTGCGTGGTGCAATTACATGGCATATTAGCGCATGAAATGAGAAGAGGAGGACCATGTGAAGTCAAAGATGCAGTCTTTAGTACTTCTACAAAAGGAATGGATGAACAAACAACAGAAGAATCAGGGTACATCTCAGAAGAAGATGAGGCAAACTTAGTGAGGAAACTTCAAATACGGAATGAGTTCGGTAAAAGCTTCCTTTCAAATGTTTGATTGTGGAAGAGTTGGTCATTATGTTGCTAAGTGTCCTTATAAAAAACACACAAAAAGAGGGAAGGAAGTAGCAATAAGGAATAAGAATCATTCTAGGACTAAACAGAGTTTCTATGCCCTCATAGAAGATAGTGATACAGGTTATCACATTAGTGAGGAAGAATGTGAACAAGATAAAGAGACTTCTCCTTGCTTACTTGAAAAATGATCCAGAGAAGAAATGGTTATTTTTGAGGATGCTCTAAAAGGCAGTGATTTTCTTGATGAAAACAAAAAACTCAAAATATGTTTTAGAGAGAGTAAAATCACTATAGAAATTATGAAAAATCAGCTTGAAGAAAGGAGAAACATAATGAGAAAATAGAATGTGAAGTAGTAGTAAGTCTAAGAAAAGAACTTGAAAGTAAAGACTCTGAATCTTGATTTGCTAAAGGATCTGAAACATTAGATGAAATTATCAAGAGATTTTCGTTCTCGTTTCATAAAGACAGGCCTTGGATATCTTGGAGAATCTTCTCAGTCTTCAAAACCAAATTATACGAAAGCGATTCACAGTAGTTTGCGAGGATGTTGTCACCGACAGAAATAAAAGAATCTTCACAGGTAAGATATGATCATCTCAATTCAAAAAACACTCACAGGAATTCCTTTCAAGGAAATTTCAATCAAGAAGTGAATTCACATAGAAGATTCAATGATCGCAAAAATTTCTTCTTCAAAGGGACAATGCTTCACATGCCACAGCTTTGGCCATGGTACACTCCAATGTGTTGCATATAAAACTATCATGACAAGAGAATCAAGGAAAGAAAGAGTTGAGTTGAAAACAAAGAGAATACTTATAACAACTTCTCACCTCTTCAAGATGAAGTTGGATATTGCTTATGCAATAATTTTGGCCATGAAGAAACTGAATGCAGAAGCAAAATCCAGCTGAAAGACATGTTCCTCCAAGCTCCAAAGGGAAGTATGGAAAAGAAAGAAGAACTCTGGTGGTGTGGGTATAGCTTTATTTAGAGAAAAATGAAGAAAACCAATGGTACATTGAGAGTGGATGTTCAAGACACATGACGGGTGACAAAGACAAACTTCTTGTGCATATAATTGCTAGAAGAAAGAAAAGGTTACATTTGGAAATGATACTCCTGCAAGAAGTTTGTTTTTGTCACCTGTCATGTGTCTGCTCTTCTAAAAGAAAATATGAAAGCTAATGAAGTCATGTATGTGGATGGATTAAAGCATAACTTGTTAAGCGTAAATCAAATGTGATCAAGGAATTGAAGTTGTCTTGAGTTCAAAAGAATAATGATGCAGTGACCTTGATGAGGCAAAGCTATTATAAGAGGAAAAGAACTCTAACAACCTATATGTGATAAACAATAGCAAGAACAATGTTACTTGAGTAAATCATCAGAAAATTGGTTATGGCATAGAATATTGGAGACATCGAGCTTCTCAAATCAACAAGTGCTAAAATGATTTAAGGCATTGCATTGACTTTCCCAGCATTACTATACCTGAGAATATCATATGAAAATCTTGCCAATTTGGTAAGCAAACCATAGTGCAGTTTAAATCCAAAGAAGGATCATCAGTAAGCCCCTTGAACTCATTCATCCTGACATATGCGGACCTATGAAGAAAAGGTCCTACATTAGTGAAAAGAATACTATATCTTATTCAGTGATGATTTCTCTAGAATGTGTTGGATTGGTATACTTAAACATGAAAAGATGAATCATTTGAGAAGTTCAGTCTTAAGCAATAGTTGAAAATGAATTAGATCTAAAAATAAAATGTCATAGATCTGATCGAGGAGGAGAATATCCATCAAATGAATTCATTGAATTTTGTGAACAACATGGCATAAAAATACAGTTCATGCTTGAGGCCTCCACAACAAAATTGATTTTCTGAAAGAATGAATAGAACAATTCCAACAAAATGGCTAGAGCTATGCTTGATGATTCAGGAACACCTGATACTTTTTTGGGGAGAAGCAGCACATACAGCGACAAATATTCTCAATAAAGCACATGTTGGTAAGCGGTGATAAGAAACTCCTTTTGAACTATGGTATGGAAAACCTCCAACTGTAAAACACTTTAGAGTCTTTGGAAACAAATCTGTCAAGAATAATGATGAAAAACTTGGAAAATTTAGACAAGAGCGGATGAAGGAATATTCCTTGGTTACTCCTCTAGAATTAAAGCGTATAAATGTTACAATAAAAGGCTTGGGAAGATTGTTGAATGTATTGATGTTGTTATTAATGAATCTCCTGCTGACTCCAAGAAGAAAAACAAACAACCCGACAAGGAAGGAAGAAAACAAACAAGCATTGAGAAGACAATGACATACATCATCCTACATCAAGTAGGAATGATATAGACAGTGAACCAATGAAGAATCCGAAGAGGATTTATCTGAAAGGCTCCATCGAGGATATGATATGTTCAAAAGAATCATCGAGAATCTCAAATTTTGGGAGAAAAGGGATCCAGTGTACAAGCGAGAAGGACTCTTGTAGGATCTTCTAATCATCAGGCATTCACATCCCTTTGTTGAACCTCACAATGTCAATCGGGCTAGTAGAGATGAATGTTGGATTCAAGCCATGAATGAAGAACTAGATCAAATCAAAAAGAATCCGCACTTGGGAATTAGTACCGAGACCTCATGACAAAAATGTCATTGGAACTAAATGGATATTCAAAAACAAGCTAAATGAGAATGGGGAGGTTATAAGAAATAAGAAGAAGCTATTTGGTGGCACAGGGGTATGCTCAGTAGGAAGGAATAGACTTTGAAGAAATAACTGCTCACAGCAGCTAGACTTGAAACCATAAGAATGTTTCTTGCCTTTTCAAGCTTCCAACAAATCAAAAGTTCATCAAATGGATGTTAAATGTTCCTTCTTCTCCTTGGTGACACGGAAGAAAGAAGTTTATATAGAACAACAAGAAGGATTCATACTTGGAAATGATGAAAAGCTTGTTTGTAGACTTAAAGGCTCTATATGGTCTCAAACAAACCCCAGGGCATGGTACTCGTCTTGACAAATATCTTCATCAACAAAGGATTCTCAAAAGGATATGGTGATAGCAACTTATACACAAAAGCTGAAAATGACAAACTACTAGTGTAGTTGTATATGTTGATGATATCATTTTTTGGAAGTAATGAAGAATCATGAGTCAGAAATTTATATACGATATGTAGGCAAAATTTGAAATATCTTTACTTGAGACTAACATTCTTTCTAGGTTACAAATTTTAACAAACAGCAAGGATGGCATTTTCCTATCACAAACAAAATACTTTAAGCAAATCCTCAAAGGTGTGGCATGGAAGATTGTAAACATGTAAGTACACCAATGATAGCTGGGTGTAATCTACGGCACTAATGATGATTCTCCCACGGTGAATCAGCGAGAATACAGATCTATGATAGGAAGTCACTGTATCTCACTGGGTCAAGACCAGACATTATGCATGCGGTTGGGATTGTAGGGCGATTTCAAGCCAATCCAAGAGAGTCTCACCTTGGTAGGTGAAAAAGAATATTCAAATATCTACAAAGGAACTCAAGATTTTTGGACTATGGTATCCAAAATGGAATGATATATCTTTGGTAGCCTACATAGGTGTAGATTGGACATGTAGCAATGATGGTATAATAAGTACAAGTGGAGTATCTTTCTAATTGTGTGAGTGTTTGGTATCTTGGTTCAACAAGAAACAAGAAGTTCTATTGCCTTATCTCACAATGACGAATACGTTGCTTCAGCAGCCTGTTGCACTCAACTACTTTGGATGATGCAAACCACTTCAAGACTTTCAAATCAAATGCTCATCTATCTCTATTATATTGTGATAGCCTAAGTGCCATCGATTATCTCAAAAGAATCTGTTATGCATTCCAAGACCAAGCACATTCCATCAAAATATCACTTTCTACGAGCAGTGCTTGAGAAAAGGTGAAATTGGAGTATGTTACCTCAAAAGAACAAGTGGCTGATATCTTTACCAAACCTCTACCCAACGAAGCGTTTGAATATCTCCGACAAAAAAACTGGGAGTAGTCCCTACGCCTGGAGGACCCGAGTCTAGTAGAATACAGAACATATCAAGTTGGCGCGTAGCTAAGGGAGCTTATTCAGCAGCTGCGACTTCGGGGAGCATAGTCACAGTCCACTCTTGCCATTGACCAAGGGGAGAAGGAGCAATTCAGTCTGAATGAATTGAATCTGAGGAGGAGTGTAGTCGAATGCAAGATGTTACCATCAATGCCAAAGGGGGAGATTATTGGCAAATATTGAACAAACAGCGGATGTGTATTGATGGTTATTTGTCATTGATAGCAATGAACTGGTAGAAGGATAAAAACCCTTTGGGGATTCAAAGGAGGAATAAGCTCCGGGGAGGCATAAGCGGCTCTTTACGGGCAAGAAGGAGCATGGGAAAGGCAGTGATGCGATCTCTCGAAAAACCAGGTAGCGTCGAGATCAGGCCGAGAAAATGCGAGGAGATATTCCATGCTTGGGGAAAAACAAAGGTGAAATCTGATTGGGTGGGCAAAGTCAAATCAAAGGAAAGGATCGGGACCGTTGATCTGACTCTGTCTGGTCGGGGGTTGGGACTTTAGAAATGTCCAAATCACTTTCGTCAACGAAACCCGAAATCGCGTCTACATAATTTCAGCGATTTGGTCAGCGATCGTTAAATTAGGGATCCCCGGACCCCGTTCATTTGTATGGGCGGTAAGCGGCCGAGGGAGCTACATGGAGGTCGAGGATGGCGGGATTTCATATCACGAGAACACAATACATGAAAACCCCGTTGAAATCGAAATCCGGCCCCGAATCTGAACCGTCGAATCAACATGTGATCTAGACCATAGATCCAACACACGTCGGTGGACCACGTCACCCGGGGACCATTAAGCTGTCGAGGAGGTTGGCCGGTGTCGGGAACGAGATTCAACATTTCGGAGCCGCGGAGAGTCGAATCAAAGTGACGCGTGGCGGGGAATCTAACTGCAGTGTCAAACCATGTGTGACGTCAGAATAGGCATCAATGATCGGGACCATCCATCCGAGGGAAAGGTGTCGGAGATCAAGCGATCATCGGCATATCGGTTATCGGGAAATCAGAGTTCGAGGTTTAAGGTAATAGAATCGAAAGTCTCGAAATCTCGAGGCATCGAGACCGTCCATCTGAGGGACACGTGGCGCGAGATCCCGAGGAGTCGGACTTCGGGGTTTCGGTGTTTGGCGTTTCGGGGTTTTTGACACCCAAGGAACTTGCATTTTTTGGATTTGCGATCCGCGAAATCCAGATAAGTGGGGTACAACTGTCAACACAACCCGTGAGGGCCGGTTAGTGGATGCCGGTTGTCCCGAGGAGATAAGGGCGGTTACATGTAACCCGGTCCCGCGTGAACGAGTCGACCAAGGAGGAAATTTGGCTCGCGTCGAGGATTTGGCCGATCGAGGAATTAGAATTGAATGCATTGAAACATCGGCGCTGAAACCCAGATGGAGGTTTGACTATGGTCATGAGTAATGGTCATATGGACCATTGAGTATGAGATGGGGCTAAATCTCGGGGAAATCGGGGGTCGAGAATCCCGGAGGCATGTTCATGAGGTGATACTCGAAAATCACGAAACCAGATGGAGTTTGGCCCAGGAGTCATGTGTTGTCGATCTTATGGGACCAAGGTTTATATCCAACAGGGCTAGCACGTGGAAAGAGGCTAAAGCTCGAGGAAAGGAGCTCATCTGGGTTCGGAGAATCGGAGGTTCAGAGTGCATGTGCATCTCGACCTGATGAATCTAGAAATCCCGATGAGTGAAATCCCGATTCGATCCGAACCGTTGGATAAAGCTTGAATTGATGAAGGGTTCTTTGTTCCTCCACACACATTTACTCTTTCAATTACAAATCCGTTAATTAAACAGGTTCATAATTGCAAATTAATTGTCGATGAGTTAGAGTTAGGTTGGGCGATTCGTCACTACACTTAAGGAGTTAGGAAGTTGAAGCGTTATTACTGTGTGTATAAAGAGATGAGGGAAGCAGTGGAAGAGAGGTTCAGAGAGGGATAGAGCTGCGCAAGTGCCGATGGCGGAGAACCATGGCGAGAAAAGAGCTGAGAAGCGTGAAGGAAGAAGCAGAGAAAAGCTGAGAAGGCGCAGCAGAAGAAGGTGAAGCAGAGCAGCAGGTCAGAGACATCATTCACCAGGTTTACTGAGTTGTTTAACATATGTCATCTGGTAAATGCCTGACAGTCTGTAGATCTGGGTTTCCACCTTAAATCCTGGTGTTCATGTGTGCTACTCATCTGTGTTAGTTTATTTTGTTGATTTACTGTTTAAAAGACATCTGATGAATGAAGAAATCCGTAATAAGATCTCTGGATGCACCACTGTTTTCATAAGAATATACTACAACTGATCTCTCTAAAGTAGACTAAGATCTTTCAGTAAAAGAAAAGTTGAAAATTGATTGATAGCTCAAATACTGATTCACCCCCCCCCCTCTCAGTATTTTCCAACAGAAATTTTAATATCCCGGATTCCCGAAGTGCTGAAGTCTCGACAATTGTAGATCAAGATCTGGTAGGATCCTTCTTGACCATTCGATGACGGAGTGGGAGGACATAGTAAGTAGGAATTTTAATCGAAAAGCACTGGTTTCCTACACGTTATGACCACTTCGACAGGTATAATTCTGGGGGAGTTGAACAACTTGCAATTTTTGATATCCTGGAGTGCCGAAGATTTGAAGTGAATAAGGACCGTGTAGTGTCCCCATTTGCCTAATCTATCTAAGAGGTACCTCCTCTACCCTAATTGAGTTCCCATGGGCTAGGGAAAAAAATAATCAAGGGAACATGAAGAACGAAAAAACAAGTCAAGTGGGGTTATTATCCCACATTCACAAGAGAAGGAAAGAAAAGCTCAAGTTAGAAGTATAAAAAAAATGGGGATAGGAGGAGTCTATCATCATTCTTGCATTCAATCACTTGAGAAAAATTTCTTTGAGGGATCTTGAGAAGAGAGTCTACGTTTTTTTTGGGAAACCCTCGTTCATCTACTGGGTTAGGTGTTGCAACTATACACCATAGTCAGTTAATGCAGAGATCACTACATATTTCTCAATGTGCTTCAATCATATCATGTTTTCCCCATTTAGGAGCATAGTTTGGAAGTGTAGAGGTTGATTTTTACTTGGAGGTTGAGTTTCCTTCATTCCGGGTGCACTCTTGAGAGGCCGGGTGCATGTTATAGCTTGTGGATAGAGTATTGCTAGATGGTTTCGTTACCTTACTCATCTGGAGCAAGTGGGAATGCATTTATGAAACTAGAAAAGTAATTTCGGTGTGGAAATAGAGAGATATCGTTGCTGGGAAGTATTGTCATTGGTAGGGGATATTTATTCTTGATATCCACTGTGTGGAAGTGTTGGGATATTTATTTATCAATGGGGAAAATAATATAATTGCTGGATGTTCATCTCAGGACCTAGATATAGCCTTTATAGTGTTGGGTCACTTTTCTGATATTCTCACTGAGTTTGGAGTGTGGGGATGAGTTGCTACCGGTGGGGGAAAATTACTCTATTTGTGGGCCATTTTTCCTTTCATTTTAGATAGTACTTGTTGTGGGTTTTAGATACTGGAGGCATGGACACAATTGGTGTCCATTTGCACCCTCATTTTCCTGAGATTTGTGGATATCTTGTCTTTAGAAATATATGCCAAAAGCAACATTTGTTTGTGGGAGGATTTTAGACAACAACAAAGGGATTAGGGGGCCGATTCCAACAAATTTACTCCTGTAGCAAGGGACAATCCCTTTCCATATTGGAATCAACTCAAAGATGTGAGTTATTATTAGTTCTAAGACTATTTTGTATGCTTTAAATAAAGAGGATATCTTTGTTGAATTTAATTAAATATATATCAACTCCCATTGTTGAGGTTTACTATGGTTATTAGATATAATGTTGCTGTAATGAGGGGTATGTTTTATATGTAAAATATGTGGAGAATAAATGATAACACAACATGAAACCAAATAAGAGTCACACAACAAACTAAAAATATTTTGACAGTCACCAAGCAGCTACAACCTAAGTGTTTGACGAAAGTCTTCACTCAAGAAACAAAAAGATAAATATTACAGTAGTAAGAAATTGTGACAACAATGCTTAGAAATATTATAGTGGTATCATAGCATGTTCCTCGCTCAACTGTGGGGATCTGAAAATTAAAAGAATTGGGAAATAAATGAATAGGGAGGATAGGAAAAACTTCACCCACAAAAGGAAGAGATACCAGAGTCGAGAATATCCATTGGATAGGGAAGAACCAATTCAGGAATTAGAGGCTTAGCCTGAGGTAAATAAGGTAGATAAGGTTGAATACATCATGAGTGACATAGATGAATATGATTTCAACAGTATTCTCAGTGCATTGAATGATTTGGCCAAGGGCCAGAAAGTAATGATGGATTTGATGGGGAAGATGGAAGTTAACACCATGGGGAGTCAAGACAAGAAAAATAATAATGATGAAAGGGATTCTAATAATGGGGAAGGAATCCATTCTCACACCACCATGCAGAACCACCCCCATTTGTACACCAGAACACCTAGACCTACCATGCCTCAATTCCTTGATAATGATGCATCATGGCGAATGGAGAAGACTGATTAGGATATACCCTTTGGAGCTTATTTGGAGGAGTACCGAAGATTGAGAGATGATTTTCAGGCTGCCATGTCCTTTCCTTATTTTTTCCACTTAAAAAGCAAGAACATGCCTAGGGGGCCAAGGGGAAAATTTCCCAAAACACAAAGTTACACCGCACATTGGGAAAAGTGACCATTCCAAAATTTGATGGGTCATCAAAATGCATTGCTAGAGCATGGGTGTAGAAGTTGGAAACTTATTTCTAGCTCAACAAAATGGATGAAGCTGATGCTATTAAGCTTGCCACCCTGCATTTGGACGGAGAATCCAATGAGTGGTGTTACCATGGGTTAGTGACACTTGGTCATTTAGGCATCACTTCATACCTTGATTTCAAATAGAGGATCATTGATAGGTTTGACATGAAAGATCCATAGATGCATTTTCAAGAGCTGGCTCAGCTCAAGAAGACATGTATCCTAGAGGAATTTATCTCTGAGTACCAAAGATTAGCAGTGATGGTGACAAACATATATGAGGCATGCTTGGTGATTTTGTTCGTTGAGGGGATAACAGAGGCATTACATGGATGGGTAATGGTCTACAAACCCACCACTTTGCAAGATGTTGTCATCCATACTCAGGACATGCAGGATGCTGTTCCTAAGAGAAGTTTTTCTTCAAAACCACCTTCCTAAAAAAGAGAAAGGAAACCAAACAATTTCAGAGGGATTGGGCTGGGAAGCCCAGGTTGGATGAAGAAACAAGAAAGGATATAAGGAGGGAAAACTTGTGTTTTAGTTGTCAGGAGCCGTGGGTACCAGAGCACAAGTGTGCCAGGAAAGACAAGACTGACAAGGCTCATTATATTGAGGTCTATTCAGACAATGATAGTGATGATGAGGAAGAGAAGAAGGAACAAGAACATGGACACCAAACATCAGGTGAGGAGACATCACAGGCTGGGGCTAAGGGCCCTCTTATGGCATCCATGTCAAGACTTCCCAGGTACCATACTTTTAGAGTCCGAGTAGTCCTGCAGGGGCACAAGGTTACAATGTTGATTGATAGTGGGGAATCCCACAACTTTTTAGATTCAGCTTTGGTGGACATGTGAGAGATTTCGATGGAGGATTTTGAGGGATTCACCATGATCATACCCGGAGGCTATAAGATGGAGTGCACTATATGGATCCCCAAGTTGAAAATAACCATGGGGAATTGTACATTGACAAATTATTTATTTGTGGTGGATGTGCTAGACACTAATGTGGTGCTTGGAGTTCAGTAGTTATACTCCATTGGGAAATACACGACTGATCAGAGGACTATGGAAATGGAGTTCATGGGACCAGATGGAAAAAAGTGGTTTTACGGGCTATGCACCAGTATTTGCCCAAGATCATGTCATCTCATAGTATGGAGGTAGTGATGCAGCATGGAGACATAGAGTGGGAAATTGAGTGCTACATTTCTAATAGGGAGCCACTAGATCATCCTCGACAGTACCGAGGCGATATTCAGGTATTCTTTCACAAACATCAGAAGGTTTTTGATGACATTCCTCCATGAGTACACCCAGATAGAGGATTTGAACATATTATATAATTATAAGAAGGGGTTCAAGCTGTCATAACCAATCCTTACCACCACCACAAGATGTACAAAGATGATATATAAAAAACCATCAAGGATTTGTTAAAGATGGGTCACATTCGGCCTAGTTCTAGCCCTTTTTCATCTTCGGTGGTATTGGTTAAGAAAAAGTATGGTTCCACGAGGATGTGCATTGACTACCAATCACTTAACAAGAAAACCATAAAGAACATGTACCCAATTTCAAGGATCGATGAACTAATGGATGATTTGAGGGGAGCAAAATATTTCACGAATATTGATCTTCGTTCAGGGTATCACCAAATTTGAGTTCGAGACCAAGAAATTTAGAAGACTTCCTTCCAATGCCATTATGGGCATTATGAGTTCTTGGTTATGCCATTTGGGCTAACCAATGCCCCTGCTACATTCCATTCCTGCATGAACCATGTGTTCAATAAGTAGTTGAGGAAATTTTAGTTGGTTTTCTTTGATGATATTCTCATTTATAGCAGGAATTGGGAGGATCATCTCAAGAATTTGGATGAGGTATTGGGGATTTTGGAGGAACAAAAAATCTACACAAAGGAGTCCAAATGTGAGTTTGGAATGACTGATATTCTTTACTTGGGGAATGTGATTGGAGAAAATGGTGTCAAGGTCCACTAGGAGAAAATCGGGGCAATTATAGAGTGGCCTACCCCCATAAATTTGACAGAACTGAAAATATTCCTAGGGATTTGCACTTATTACATAATTTTTTTTAAGGGGTTGTCACAGTTGAAGACACCTCTTACAGACCTCACTAAGAGAGGAGTTTTCATTTGGACAAATGAGGCGCAGATGAAATTTGAGAAAATGAAACATGTAATGAGTTCATGCCCTGTGCTAGCCTTACCAGACTTCACTCAACCTTTTATGCTTGAGTGTGATGCTTCAGGGATAGGGATAAGAGACGTGTTGATGAAAAATAATAATACCATTACTTTTGAGAGCTGCAAACTTAGGGAGTATGAGCAAAATTATTCAATATATGACAAGGAGATGTTGGCCATTATGCATTCATTACCCAAATTTAGACAATACTTGATGGGGAACAAGTTCAAAGTGAAGACATATCATAACAACCTAAGGTTCTTCATGGAGCTGAAAGAATTGAGTGAGAGGCAACATAAGTGGATCAATAAAATTCAAGCATATGATTTTGATATTGAATACGTGAAGGGAAAGAACAATGTGGTGGCCGATGCCCTTTCTAGAGTACCATCCACTCTCTCCCTCATTGATATTTTAGTTGATTGGAAAGATCTTCTGTTGGTAGAATACTCCAACGATAGATTTTCTTGTGAGATCCTAGACGGTCAGATCCAAGATGATCGATATCGAGTTATGGATGACATCATTTATTACAAAGACATGATTTATTTAGTACCATAATCTCTTTTGAAGGAAAAAATCATGCAGACAACACACAATTCACCTTTTGCGGGACACCTTGGGTACTTGAAAACCTACAAGAAGACCAGGGAAACGTTTACATGGAAAGGCCCCAAGACGGATGTGTTGAGATTCGTGAGGGAATGAAAAGTCTACCAATAGAAAAAAGTGGAGCATACTTAACCGACCAGATTACTTCAGCCACTTCGCATCCCAAAACAAAAATGGGAAATCATCTCTATGGACTTAATCACAAGGTTTCCCAGGAGCAGAGAAATGATTGTATTTATGTGGTGGTCAACAGGCTCACAAAGTTTGCACATTTGTTTTCCATACCCTCCAAATATCTTGCAACACAAGTGGTGGAGTTGTTCTTCAGAGAGGTATTCCGATTGCACGGGTTTCCAAAAACTATTGTCAGCGACAGAGATAGCAGGTTCATGGGAGGATTTTTTTAGGAGTTTTTTAGGTTAGTTGGGAAAAAATGACACCTAGCATGAGCTACCATCCTCATACGGACGGGTAGAATGAGATTTTGAATAAATGGATTGAAGGCTATCTGAGGAATTATGTGTCAGGCTGACATAAAGCTTGGATAAAGTGGCTACTCTGGGGCGAGGACTGCTACAACACACACTATCACATGTCGATTGGGATGAAAACCTTTTGATCTTTGTATGGATATGATGCACCTATATTTGTGGGTCAGGTGTTTGGAGACAATAGAGCACCTAAAGCTAAATATTGGGTTCAAGATAGTCGGGACATTCTATGGACCCTTAAGAAAAATTTGCAGATGTCTCAGAATCAAGAGAAGGTCTATGCAACCATGCATAGGGTGGAACATAGATTTGAGGTATGGGATTTAGTGTACCTACATTTTTATACCTATAGGTACTCATCACTTAAGAAGAAGGGGGAAGAAAAATTGAAACCCAGATTCTACATACCCTACATGATTTTGAGGTGCATAGGAGAGGTGGCATATGAGCTAGAGATTCCCAAGGGGTGAAAAATACATAATGTCTTCCATGTTTAATGTCTCAATAAGGCATTGGGACAACATGTCTCTAACTCTACTGAGTTAACACCACTAGTTGAAGAGGGGCAATTGATTTTGGATACTGAGGAGATTTTGGAGATTAGGGAGAGGAATATAAGGAACCAAACTATCAGGGAGTACCTTGTCAAATGGAAGGATTTTCATATAGAGGATGCTACATGGGAAGGAGAGAAGGTACTCTAGCATCCGATATTAAAATTTCTTGAGGGAAAGCAATATTGGGAAGGGAGGACTGCAATTTCCCCATCTGCCTAATCTCTCTAAAAGAGAATTCTGCTAGCCTAATTGAGTTCCCGTGGGCTAGGGCAGAAAATAATCAAGGGAACATGAAGAATGAAAAAAAAATCAAGTGGGGTTATTATCCCACATTCATAAGAGAAGGAAAGAAAATATCAATTTAGAAGTATAAAAAAAAGGGGGGATAAGAGGAGTCTATCATCATTCTTGCATTCACTCACTTGGGAAAAATTTCTTTGAGAGATCTTCAGAAGAGAGTCTATGGTTTTTTTAAGAAACCCTTTTTCATCTATGGGTTTCGGTGTTGCAACTATACAACCTAGTTATTTAAGGGAGAGATCACTGCATATTTCTCATTCTGCTTCAACGAGATTGTGTTTCCATCATTTAGGAGCAAATTTTGGAAGTGTGGAGGTCGATTTTTACTTGGAGGTTGAGTTTTCTTCATTTTGGGTGCACTCTTGAGAGGCTGGGCACATTGTACATCTTGTGGACAGAGTATTGCTACATGGGTTCCTTATCTTACTCATATGGAGAAAGTGGGGACACATTTATGAAACTAGAGGAGTAATTTCAGTGTGGAAATAGAGATATATCATTGCTGGGAAGTATTGTCATTAGGAAGGGTGATTTATTCTTGATATCCACTATGTGGAAGTGATGGGATATTTATTTATCAGTGGGGGAACATAATATAATTGCTGGGTGTTCATCTTAGGACCTGGCTATAACCTTCATAGTGCTGGGTCACTTTTCTGATATTCTGGCTGAGTTTGGAGTGTGGGGATGAGTTTCTACCATTGGGGGCGAATTACTCTATTGCTCGACCATTTTTCCCTACACTTTAGATAGTATTTGTTGTGGGTTTTAGATATTGGAGGCATGGACACAATTGGTAGCCATTTGAAACTTAATTTACCTCATATTTGTGGATATTATGCCTTTAGAAATATATGACAGAAGCAACATTTCTCCGTGGGAGGATTTTAGATAGAAACAAAGGGATTAGTGGGTCGATTCCAACTGCTTTATTCTTGTAACAAGGTACAACCCCTTTCCAGATTGGAATCAAGTCAAATATGTGAGTTATTATTAGTTCTAAGACTATTTTGTATGCTTTAAATAAAAAGGATATCTCTGTTGAATTTAATTAAATATATATCAACTGCCATTGTTGAGGTTTACTATGGTTATTAGATATAGTGTTTTTGTAATGTGGGGTCTGTTTTATATGTAAAATCTATGGATAATAAATGATAACACCACATGAAACCAAATAAGAGTCACACAACAAACTAAAAATATTTTGACAGTCACCAGGCGGCTACAACCTAAGTGTTTGATGAAAGTCTTTACTCAGGAAACAAAAATAAAATATTACAACAGTAAGGAATTATGACAACATTTCTTAGGAATATTATAGACCATCCATATCATTAAGTCATAGCCATTGGATTAACCCGGTAGAAGGAAAACGTAAGGGGAGGTGTTAACCGATGGTAAGCAATCATCCTCACTTTATGACCACTTCGACAGGTATAACTCTGGGGAAGTTGAATGACTCAGAAGTTGTATTATCCTGGAGTCCCAGAGCACCGAAGTCCAAAATAAATATGGATCATCCATCTCAACACTGGGTTAAGTCGTGATCATTGCTTTCATTGAAGTTTCTAGAGAAGCCAAGATCGTCCATCCCACGAGAGATTAAATCTCAACCGTCCAATCTACTAATGGAAATGATATAAGTACTTCGATGAAGTTTTCTCTGGGAAGGTTGGAAGATAAAAAAGGGAGAACAGTCAAAGGATGAATTCCATAGGGATTCATTCCAAGCATCGGTCTCATGATAAGGTAAAGGGTTTGATTAGAGGCACGAAGGGCCTAGAAGTAAACATGCCCGTAGAACTTTTTGAATGAGGTCCTGTGTAGAGAATAAAGAGGAAAGAGCTAAAGTAACATCACTCAGAGTAGATAATCCCATGGTTTCGAGCCCGCGGCACAAGGAAAGTGGATTGAAGGAAGCACCTATGCAAAATTCAAATTCTATACCAATTTAAAGGGGATGTGAAATAATTCGACAAGATCCCATTGCAAAACAAAAAAGGGTGAAAGTGAATTTTTAAGGAAGCCATAAATTTAATCTTAGATATTAGATTGGGGAAAGAGTATAGTTGTTGGAAATATGATTCATAGGAGAATAAAATTGAATTGTTATAATTTGGAGAATGATAATATATTTCTTCATGAATTGAGCAGAAAAAGGACCAGTAAGATTGTACATATTGTTTTTTTATAATATGCATAATTCTAAGAAAATGGTTGCTTACAAATTTTGCAGAATCAGGGGGTATAAACATATTAGTTCAATATAATAATGTATATTGAAGAAATGGAAGAAGGAGAGGGAGCTTACAACCATGATAAAGAGGCCAAATGGAAAAATATCAGTGTTGGTAATGCCGAGACATAATCAAATGGGCACAGGAGTAGAGGGGATCAATAAACATTATTAGAGATTGTGAGAAGCCTGAAAATAGAAGTGAAAAGTTACAAAGAAGACAATGAGAGGTTGATGAAAGAAAAAAAAAAGATAAATAATTAAGTAATGCAAATCTTAAATCAGTTGCAGAGGAAAACAAAGAATGGATGAAACTCAATACAGGAGGAAGAGGGAAGATATCATGAAAGAAGAGATAACTAAAACATAGCTAGTTATTCAAGAAGTGTTAGCAGAACTCATAGACATCGCTCACCTCAATCAACAAGGAAATATTATGCATCAAAATATTCCATAAGCAGCCCATAAGTGTCTCCTATTATGCACCAAAGAAGAAGACACAGATTGGCCAATTTGCAAGGAGAGTTGAGGAAGCTTAAGCCACCATCCTTTGATGGTGAAAGAGAAAGGGAAGATGATGCTAAAGCATGGTTGCTTAGACTCAAGAGGTATTTTCAATTGCATAACTAATCATCAAACCTAGAAGCCAAAATTTCCACATACCATTTACATGGGAAAGTTGCTGTGTGGTGGGATCAATTAAAGTTGAGCACATTAATGAGAGTATGATCACTTGGAAGTAGTTCATGAAATATTTTCAGAAGGAGCACCTTTCCAAGAAATTCTATGAAAATAAAATGCAGGAGTTATTTGAACTCAAGCTAGGAAGCATGACCATGACATAGTATAAAAATAAGTTCTTGGGATTGCTAAAGTATGTGGGGTTTATAAAAGATGAGAAAGTGAAAATACATAGGTTTTAAGTGGATTTCCATCATTTTATAAAGAGAATATTCAATATGATGAACCTAGGACTTTGATTGAGGACAATGCCAAATTAAGGGGGAGGAGAATCTAATACCTCGATTTTGAGCCCAATATTAAATAATGTATTTTGTTAATTTATGAAAGGCCAGAGTGCCCAAACAATCAAAAGAGGCCAGGGTTCCTAGGAAATGTAATGTTTTGATCATTATTAATAACAAATACATGATTGGATGCTAAACGGACAAGGACAAGAGTTATAATGGGATATGATTCCACAAGAGAGGGGGCTTGAGGGGTTAAGTATTTATTTTATATTTTATTTACCCATTTTGTTTTTAATGGAGAATATCAGTTACATGAGCTTCTTGGGGGAAGACCACGTGGTTCTCTAATTCCAAGAATTATATATACCCATCTTTGCTCTGTTTGGGGGTTCATTCACTCATTATTCATCGTTCACACTATTAATTTTGTTCTCTCTCCATTCGTTCTTTCACCCACTCTTCATTCCTCACAATTTTGATCTTGGTTTGAGAAAGAAAAATGAGTTGTGGAGAGGAGCCATGGTTTTTTTGGCAGTAATGACTACTGGTGTATTCAAACCATGAATTAATGTCTACATGTCTGATATGCATTTTCATGTGTTAAGTTTTTCCCACAACTGCAAATACTAAAAGTCCCATCATGAATATTCTTGACCAGATGCACTGAAGCCCTAGAAGGAGGTGGAAAGCCAGAGGGAATGTGTGGTAGAGAAGGGGGTCCATTCTATTGGGTTGTGCAGGATGAGTAGAAGAGAGATGGTGTACTTTGAATTTCTATGTATGTTGAGAAGCATGTGAGATCTTGAGTGTTCACTCATTTGGGAAGCCGAGTGACACTCTGGAACCATCCTTGTAGATTCATAGCCTTGGCTTGGGGGTGACATTACTGTTGATACTTGGAAGAACAATGTCTACGGTTGGGTTGAACGTCCTTGGTTTGCAACCAATTGGTGATTCATTTCATTAAATATAAGTGCTCTCTATCACATGTTTCTATGATTTTACATTTACTTCCGATGTGTACTGATTAATATCTTTGAGATGTGCATTTTTGATGTGCCTAATTGCTGGTTATTGCTATGCATGGAATGTTTAAACATTCTTTATACTGTAGCATGAATCTTGATATCTGCATGTGAATATTTCATGCATATTTATTAATTAAAAATTTATTAGAATTCAAAATTATTTCAAAAGCGAGTTTTGAAGTAGAGTGCCTAGCCCGTGGGTGGCTGAGTACATTACAATATTTTATTCTATTTAAAATATGGTCAATTCCCCATCAACATGACTCCAAAGGAAACAAGAGATTTAAAGATGAAGTCAAGTCAGTATGTGTTGATTGCTGAAATATTGTTCAGAAGAAACTATGATGGCATGTTATTGAGATGTTGTAACAACCCTAATTAAATAGTTGCTTAAGGTTTATCAAGTATAGTTAATTAAATAATTAACTACCCTAATGTGTATTAGTTAAATAATGATTATTATTAATAATATTAATTGATTAATTATTTATTGTTTAATATATGTTGATTAATTAATTAATTGATTAATTAACACATTTAAGGTTTGGGTAACGAATTAAAGGCTTAATAATTTTTAGTTTATTTATTAGAAAACTTAAATGTATGAAGGATAAGGCATTAAATGGATGGATAGGGTATTGAATGGAGGGATAAGTTATTAAATGGAGGGATAAGGTGGGTGGCATTAAATGAAGGAGGAGGCGGTGAATTGGGGGAGGATATGAGGGGGCAGAGGCATTTGGGAGAGGGACCTTTGAAAATTTGGGGGAAGAAAGAAACATTTGGAGATTAGGGACTGTATGTGTTTGATGGTTTGATATTTTCTGGTTTGGATTTTGGGTGGACTGTTACAGGAGTGCATCAGGTTGCTGGGAGTTTTGGGCTCGGGGGCTAGGAATCCTCACGAAATCCTGGAGCTAGGGAGCTGAATAGGCTCTGTTCCTAGCTGGCAGGGAGGAAAGATTCGGTTTTGGGCAGAGTTTGGGCAAAGTTTGGGCAGAGTAGTAGCAAGGACAGATGGAGATTGGAGAAATAGCATCAGACAGAGGTATGCATTTTCATGAATTTGCTGTGTTATGTGGTTGTTATTAAATTTATTTTCATGCTGTTGATAAATTTAATTTATACTGAATAAGTTATGGTTAAATGCTAAAGATTAAATTGTACAGAAAAACATTTATCTACTCTCTATTTTTTTAACCTATGTTTTATAAGGCTCTGTGGGGACAGAGACCTTATAGATGTGTAGATGAAAGGAAGGCCCAAGAACTAATACAAGAGTTTCATGAAGGCACATGTTGAGGAAATTTTGCGCCTGTTGCTATAACACATAAAATTATAAGAGCTGGATATTATTGGCCATCAATTTTCAAGGACTCATATGCGATGGTGAGAATATGCCTTCCTTGTCAACAATTCTCAGGAAATATGAAGAGTTACGCAATTCCTATGCAACCCATATCAATAGAACAACCATTCACAAAATGCGGGCTGGATGTCGTTGGGCCAATAAATCCAAAATCAAGTAAGAGACACATGTGTATTCTCACCGCTACAAACTATTTCATGAAATGGCATGAAGCAACATCATTGAAAAAGGCCGATTTTGACGAATTGATTAAATTCCTCAATGATAATATTTTGTCAAGATTTGGTGTTCCGAATATATTTATTACATACAATGGATCAATTTTCATTGGATCAAAGTTCAAAATTTTTTGCGGAGAATAGGGCATTGTGATGGGACAATCATAAAATTATTATCCACAAGGGAATGGACTTGCCGAGTCTACAAATAAGACATTGATTCAAATCCCAAAGAAGACTATTGATCAAAATCAGAAAAATTGGCACTTGAAGTTGACAGAAGCTTTATGGGAAAGAAGAATGACACCAACGGATAGTACTGAGATGTCTCCTTACATGTTGGTTTATGGAAAGGAAGCAAAGATGCCAATTAGCATTGAATTGGATGCTTTGAATTATGCTGTTAACCTGGAGGACGCTGAGGATACTCCCCCTTTGCAAAAGAGATTGAATCACTTGTTGAGATTAGAAGAAGAAAGAAGTGAGGCTTTGAAGAAAATATCATAGAGGAAACAAAATATTAAAAAATATTTCGATCAAAGTGCAACAATCAAGAACTTTCAAAAGGGAAAATTGGTCTTCCTATAAAACAAAGCGAAAGAGAAGCCATCAATGCATACAAAAATGACATTAATTAAACCTTGATTTTATCTCCAAGGGTGACGTCATGCCATTCTAGGGTGATTTCAGGCCCCACACTAGGCCTTAAATGCTGAATGTTTGGCCTCCAAAGGCCCTAAATGTTGTCACAGGTGCCAACTGTCACACAACCACCCTCATAAATGAAAACCCTGGATGGATGATGTCTAGTGTCAAAATTATGAAGTCATGGGATCTCAAGGGTCAACGTCCCGGTGGAAAGGAAAGACCCCCCTGGGTTTAGGCCTACTAGAGTGTCTCAGGGGAAACATCCTTCTTTCTTCCTGGTGTAAGCCTCTGGTGTATCTCTGCCTCTGATTGGGGTCACAACATCCATCTGTGGGATTTCAACCCCAAGGAGGTTCGAGCTAATCATTTTCCCATATGTACCTATCCACTGGGAGAATTCTTGCAACAACAACAAGTACACCCTCCAAGGGTTCATAAGTCACAAGGATCATAGAAATGCCAATCACATATAATAATAAAATTACCTAAACATGTGCATCGAACCCCCCTTTACGCAAACAAATGCTCTAAGATGTTATGCAATTTAACAAGTCAGGTTTGGAGAGGGTCTCAGGATGTCCTATTAGGCTAATACTCCTTAAGTTAGAGGTGTTTCCTAGGTGAGAGATAATATAGGTCATGTAAGTGTGTGTGAGGTGACATGGGAAGTGTTTGGGCATAGGGTGCAGTGATAACAGGGAAATGTAGGTCTTACTTGTGGGTGCCTCTGTAGAGGGAGAGCTGCACCTTATCATGGATGCCATTGTTTCCTAGCCCACCAATGCCTTTTATTCTTATTATTATTGCTTTTTATTTTTTTCTTCAAGGGAAGAGCTGAGGGACACTGTCCTGGCTTGGTGACCAGAGGTGACAATGTTAACCACAAGCATTTCATGGAGATGAGAAGGCTGACTCATGATGAGACCCCCTTTCTCTTGGCTATGCCACCAAGAGCCACTACCCTGGTTTGGTGACCAGATAGATGGTAGTGTCATACTGCTACATGCTCATGGTCCTAATAGTTGAATCATGATGAGACTTCCCATCCACCAACTAATACCTTGAGTGTTTATTTATATTATGGGTTCCCTTTTCTTACTAAGAATCCTTTTACTACTTTCTCAAGAATCCTTGGGCGAAGCATCTCAAAGGTTTCATTTTGGATTTTAACTCTTGCTAACTACTTTTACCCTCTGGGAATTTATCCCCTTCTTCACGCAAGGCAAGGTGCAACCCTTCCTAGTGTGGAAAATCCAATGCCTGAACAAAGGTAGGGGGGAAAATGAAATGAGTAAGGATGGAAAGTGGTAATTATGGAGGGAATGGACGATGACCTTTCATAGACCCACCCAGTGGCAACCCATCCTAAATGGAGATCAACTTACTAGGGAATCATGTCACCCTCCCATGTATGAGCAATTTAAAGAGCATAATTTCCAAGAAAGTGTTATGAAATGAAGGAGAATTCAGTGCAACCTATTCAAGTGCTTCAACAATCAGAGTGACACATACCATGATACCCAAACTCATTACCTCATGGAGTAAGAATTACTACTACTTCAGGATCAGGCTGGTGCGATGGATATTGCTGCTGCTGATAGATGGGTTGCACTGAGGAAAATATGGGCCCTCCTGGGCCATGCTCAAGTCATCCGACTCTTGATAGTCCGTGTCTAGAACCTTTGGGCCTCGATACATGATCTCCTTAGTTATCGCTAGGTTAGGGGATAACATCTGGCTCCAACTCGGGGACATGTGCTCACCGTAGAGCACATGTGAGCCTCAACATATCTGGTATGATCTGTATCTGCTAGATCTCAACAAAATGCATCAGTAATCTTCAGGTTGGTGATATCACCCCTCACTCATATATGATATAAAATAAATATAAGCAAGAATATATACATAAATGGAGAGATACAATATGAAAATGAAACTACAACTATACTAGCATGATATGCAGATGGTATATACAATGAATCCAAATGCCTACCTAACTTACCTGTACTTACTTGTGAAGTCAAGTCTTTTCCCCATGATGGGGTTTAAGGAGGTGTCCACTCACCGACAATGGATGCTTTCTTCCTTCCAACGTGGATAGATAATAGGCATCATTGAATGACTTCATTCTGATTCTGAAAGGTCCAAGCCACAAATACACATTCCCTTTAACATTAGTAGGCTCTCATTTCTTTGTGTCCCACATCTAGACCGTATCTCCCTCTTGATACTCCTTTGCTTCAAACTTGGTTGTTTCTTGTATAACTCTAGTATATGGTTTTGAGGGAGGAGGGTGGGATTCAGCTGCAAGGAATTCTTGTTGGCTTTGTCTGATCAATATGTCATCATCCCCTTTCTTTAGTAACTTGACAGTTCCAACTTCCTTGTCCTTGTATTTATCTAGGAGTTGTTGATACTCTTCCTTCTTTGGCCATTGTATCTCATCAAAATATTTCTTTGAAGTGAAAGGAAAATCCTATGGAGAAAATATAGGAAGGTTTTCCTTCATCGAATCATGTGTCACATTAGTTTCAACATCATTTTCAATCTATTTCACATGGGCCTTGGCCATTGGCATATTTGGAGGGCTCTCTATTTTCCTATTCTTCATAGGTACATTGATGTAAGTTAGGTCCATCTCCAATGTACCTCCCAACATTGCAACGAACTTCGTGGACAAAAGAATTCCCCATACATCAGGGATGTCCACCACCACAATATGCATATGGATTATTGTCTCGAGATATTTACCAAGGCATACTTCAACATTCTAAACTACCCCATGAGTGGGTATGGCCCTAGATTAAAAAACACACACATTCCTATAAGACCATGTGGCCTTTAGTCCTAGTCTCTCCATTACTCTCAAATACATCATATTAGAACCCGCTCCTGAATCAAGCATACAGTTTCTAAGACATTTTTTATTGACTAATAATATCATGAAGAAGGGTGGGTGTCCATCATACTGAACCCTAAATTGGTCTGCTTGTAGTATAATAGGAGGGTCCATCGTCTCATTTGATACTTTAATTTTTTTTCAAGCCTTTATTTTATAGATGTTGTTGGTTGTGGAGCTTAATTATCTTCTTGATTCAGAGGTTTTTGTTTTCATCCATGTTTATACCCCATGAAGAATTTACACCTCGGAAGAATGCACACTCCTCCATGTAGGGGAGTACAGGGGGGTTACCCCACCTGTGGGGTCCGGGGGCAAGATGGCCCCTGAAGGAAAAATTGCCTTGTAAATGTATATTGTAATTTCATAGTAAATCTGGACCATTCATTATAAGGTCACAAATCTGATGATAGAAGTTATGTTAGGGTTTTTTTCCCTAGAAGGCAACCCTGTTTTATGAGGGAAATGTATTGTGGCTACGTATCATGGCGAATATTGTATTCTGAGAGAGGATACTGTGAGAGAAAGAAGAGGAAGTTACAATGAGTTTGTTGTAGGTTGTATCCCTTCATTTGATGGATAATAATAAAGGAAGGACCTGGAAATTTCTCTGGTGGACGTAGCCCACATATATCTGCGTCTCTATTGTATTGTGTATATTCTGTGTTTTATTTCCGCATTTGTTTTATTTTATTTCTCCACGATATTGTTTTTCTAACAACTGGTATCAAAGCGAAATATAATTCGCAGGAAAGGAAGTTTCCTGGTTCGAGTGGGAGCAATGGCAAAAGATGGAAAGTTTAGGGTCAAGAAATTTAATGGCCAAAACTACCAGTTATGGAAGATGTAGATGGAAGATTATTTATATCAGAAGGATCTATTCCTACCATTGGGTGGAATAGAAAATAAGTCGATGACCATGAAGGATGAAGAATGGGAGGTTCCGAACATAAAGGCACTAGGAATGATACGATTGAGCCTGGTAACGTCAGTGGCTTTCAATATTTCAAAAAAAAATACAACGAAGGAGATGATGGATGCATTGGATAAACTATATGAAAAGCGCTCGGTGTCCAGTAAGGTATTTGTAATGAAGAGATTATTTAATATGAAGAAGTCAGAAGGTGGTTCTATTGTATATCATTTAAATGAATTTAATATGGTTACTAAACAACTAAGTTCTGTAAAAGTGGACTTTGATGACGAGGTCAGGGATCTTCTAATCTTGTGCTCATTGACAGAAAGATGGAACGTCTTGGTCATGGTTGTAAGTAAATCTATCTCTAGTTCAAACACTTTAAAATTTGATGATGTTTTTGGTGTTATCCTTAGTGAGGAAATGCGATGGAAAATCATAGGTGAGACATTAGGTAATGCATTAAACATGGAGAACATGGGAAGAAAAAAGGACAGAGGAAAGGGCTCAAGGAACCACGATAATTCTAGGAAGGGCAGATCCAAATCCATATTTGGAAAGATAGAGTGTTGGAATTGTGGGAAGAAAGGACATTTGAAGAAATATTGCAGAGCTCCAAAGAAACAAAGAGATGGGCAATAGGAGAAAAATCATGAAGCAAATGTAACAGGTGATGTGTTACAAGATGCTTTGATTCTTTGTGTAGATAATATTTCTGAGTCTTGGGTAGTAGATTCAGGGTTTTCATTTCATGCCACACCCCATAGGAAACATTTTCTGGATTATGTTCAAGGTGATTTTGGATAGGTTCATTTGGGTGATGATGCACCATGAAAAATTGTTGGTATGGGAAAGGTAAAAATAAAGAAAAGTAATGGAAACCAATGATTGTTGAAAGAGGTAAGACATGTTCGAGATCTAATGAAAAATACAATTTCAACAGGGCAGTTGGAAAGTGAAGGTGGTATATCCATTATTACAGATAAGGTGTGGAATGTCACCAAAGGATCATTGGTTATAACAAAAGGAGATAAGGTAGGTACATTGTATTATGTACTGGTAATATTGACTCTTCTATCTCTTTAGATTCTACAAGAGTGGATACAACACTATGGCATCATAGGCTTGGACACATGAGTGAGAAAGGGATGCAGATACTTCACAAAATAAATTTGTTACCAGATATTAAACAAATTGATTTGGATTTCTGTGAGCATTGTGTTTATGGAAAACAAAATAGAGTCAGATTTCTCAAAGTCGGAAAATAAAAGAAGAGTGAAAGGTTAAATATTGTGCATACATATGTATGGGAACCAACTCAGGTATCATCTCTTGGTGTCTCTCGTTATTATGTTACTTTTATTGATGATGCAACTAGAAAAACTTGGGTTTATTGCATTCGACAAAAATATGATGTTTTTGATATTTTAAGAAATGGAAAGCTTTGGTTGAGAATGAAACAAAAAAAAGGTTGAAGTGTCTCAGATCAGATAATGGAGGTGAATATTGCAGCAAGTATTTTGATGATTACTATTCATACCAAGGGATTCATAGAGAGAAGACAGTTCCAAGAACACCACAAGAAAATGGTGTGTCATAAAGGATGAACATGACAATCATGGAGTGTGCAAGGAGTGTGAGATTGCATGCTGGTTTTCCCTTACAGTTCTTGGAAAATGCTGTAGATACTGCTGTTTTCTTAATAAATAGAGGACCTTCAAGATCTTTGGATGGTGGAATTCCAGAGGAGGCATGTACAGGTAAAAAGGTAAATTATTCTTTTTTGAAGACTTTCGGTTGTGAAGCATTTGTCCATATTGATAAAGAAAATAGAACAAAGCTTGAGGCAAAATCCAAGAAGTGTACCTTTATTGGATACATTGTTAATGATTTTGGTTATCTCTTATGGGATTATGAGAATCATAAAATCATTAGGACTAGATATGTCATATTCAATGAGAAGGTCATCTACAAAGATTAATTGTAAGGAAAGATACAAGAAAAAAAAACCCAGAATACAAAGTGCTTGATGAGATCACTGAAAAAGAAATTCCAAAGGAACCAAAAAATCAAAATGTACAACAACAGGAGCAACAGACACCTCAAGCTCCTGCAAGTGTTGTTAGAATATCCACCAGGTTAAGTATATCCCCTGAAAAATACTCTCCTTGATTGTATTATTTATTGTTGACTGATTCTGGTGAACCAAAATGTTATGAAGAGGCAATGCAGTTAGACACCAAAAAAAAGTGGGAGAAAGGAATGAAATAGAAGATGGATTCCCTGGTAAATAACTAGAATTTGGATTTGTTTCAGTTGCCTGCAGGAAAAAGAGAATTACAAAATAAATGGGTTTACAAGTTGAAGGAAGAAGATGGAAGCAAAAAACTGTACAAGGATAGACTTGTTGTAAAGGGGTTTGCACAAAAGAAAGGTATATATTTTGATGAAATATTTTCTCCTATTGTTAAAATGAATTCAATTAGGACTATTTTCAGTCTTGTGGCAGTAGAAGATTTGCATCTTGAACAATTAGATGTAAAAAAAACTTTTTTCCATGGGGATTTGGAAGAAGAGATTTATATGAAACAACCATAGGGGTATGAGGTCAAAGGGAAGGAGAATTTGGTATGTAGGTTGAAGAAGATATTGTATGGCCTAAATCAAGCTCCAAGGTAGTGGTATTTGAAGTTTGACAGGTTTATGACAGAACAAGGTTATAGTAGATGTCATTCTGATCACTTTGTTTATTTTAAAAGGATAGAAAATGGAAGCTATATTATATTGCTATTGTATGTAGATAACATGCTTGTTGCAGGGTCTAATATGCAAGATATAAATTTTCTCAAGAATAAATTATCTAATTCATTTGTAATGAAGGATTTGGGTGCTGCAAAGAAAATTCTTGGTATGAGAATAACAAGAGACATGAAAAATTGCAAATTGACATTGTCTCAGGGTGAGTACATACAGAAGGTGTTGGAGAGGTTTAGCATGCATAATGAAAAACCAATTAGTACACCTTTGGCCAACCATTTCAAATTAACTAAGGAAATGTGTCCCAAGACACATGAGGAGATAGGGTACATGTCCAAGGTCCCTTATTCATCAACAGTTGGAAGCTTGATGTATGCGATGGTTTGCACAAGAACATATATTGCACATGCAGTGGGAGTTGCGAGTAGGTATATGAACAATCTAGGTAAAGAACATTGGGAGGCAATAAAGTGGATTCTCAAGTATTTGAGAGGTACTGCTACTCATGTATTATGTTTTGAAGGTTAAGACACTATTCTACAGGGATATGTTGATTCAAATATGGCAGGTGATAATGATAGCAGGAGGAGAACCACATGGTATTTTTTTACTGTAGGTGGAACAACAATAAGTTGGATTTTGAAACTACAAAAGGTTGTTACACTTTCAACGACAGAGGCAGAGTATGTTGATACTACAGAGGCTAGTAAAGAGATGATTTAGTTACAAATTTTTATGGAGGAATTGGGAAAGAAGCAAGAGAATAGAAGGTTGTACTGTGACAGTGAGAGTTCCATTCATCTTGCAAAGATTTCAACCTTCCATTTAAGGACTAAGAATATACAACTCATGTACCATTTCATATGATCCATCTTGGAAGATGGATATTTGAAGTTGAAAAGATAGACATTAGCCATAATCCTAAAAACATGTTAAGTAAAGGAGTAACCAGGGAGAAACTGAGTTCCTGCTCAGTTTTCGTTGATATTCAAGCATGAAGATGAAGATGAGAAATTTTCCAAGTCGAAGAAGGATCATAGTCCAGCAGATACAACAATGGTGGAGTTGTTGAGATCAGTCTCCAAGTGGGATATTGTTAGTTTTGGAGCTTGATTATCTTCCTGATTAATAGGTCTTTGTTTTCAGCCATGTTTATACCCCATGAATAATTTACACCCCAGAAGAATGTACACTCCTCCACATGGAGGAGTGCTGCGGGGGGGGGGGTTACCCCCCTGTAGGGTCTGAGGGCAAGCGGGCCTCTGACAGGGGTTCGGGGGTGAATCCCCCGAAGGAAACAATTCCTTGTAAATGTATATTGTAATTTCATAGTAAATATAGACCATTCATTATAAGGTCTCATATTTGATAGTAGAATTTATGTTAGGTTTTTTTTTCCCTAGAAGGAAACCCTCTTTTACGAGGGAAATGTATTTGGACTATGTATCATGGTGAATTATGTATTCTGAGAGAGGTGACTATGAGAGAAAGAAGATGAAGTTACAACAGGTTTGCTATAGGTTGTATCCCTTCATTTGCTGGATAATAATAAAGGAAGGAACTGACAATTTCTCTGGTGGACGTAGCCCACACTAGCTGAACCACATATATCTATGTCTCTATTGTATTGTGTATCTTCTATGTTTTATTTCCGCATTTGTTTTATTTTATTTCTCCATGATCCTATTTTTCTAATAGATGGAACCTTGATAACTTCCTTAAGTGGAATGGTCACGTGCATTTTGGCCAATGCACCTTCAAAGTTAAAATTCAAATCAACCTTGTCAGTTTTAGGATGATTTTTAGGAAGAAGTATGTTCATAGGCGAAGGTATTGGTTGTGAATTTGTAGGTACAATAGAGAGATGTTGGTTCATTCACTTTTTCCTAGTATACACTTGAAATTATTTTTTTTTCAAATTTTCTCTCGACACTTGATCAAGATTATTTATCACCTCCATTCTAGCCTTCCTGGATGCTTCGTTCATGCCTTCTTGATGTTCTTTAATTGTGATATTAAGGCAAAATTGTGGGGCCTTAATGTTATGATCAATATTGTTTACCTGATCATGTTCACCATTGTTTATGAGACATTCATGATCCCAATGTGAATCTCTACATTTCAAGCACCAAGGATTCTCCTCTACCATGTTTGTGGGAGCTAAAGTATTAGGGATTTATTAATCATTTTTTGGTTTGAAAACTTGAGTCCCTCTTTGGAATTTCCCTTTATAGGGAGGCCTAGGAGATTGTTGTTGGGATATTTCTAAGTTGACAATCCTATTCATCATTAATTCTTGGGTTTTGACCATTCCATCTACAATCAACTGTAGATTTTCCAAGCTAGCCCCAATATCTGAAGTAGATTCAACATTATGGACTACTTTGGGTTTAACATCTATTTTGACTCTTGGGGCAGAGAAAGGTTCAACTATGGATGATGATAGGTTATCTTCAATCCTTGTAGCCATCTCTTGAGATTCTTGGATTGTCTTAGGGGATTTGTCTATGAGGAGAAAGCCTATTTGTTCTGTAAAGGCTTTTGTGTAAAGAAAGAGAAGGAAATTGTCTGAAGGGTGATAGCTCACCAGGATTTGTTGCACCAACCTTTCAATTTTATCATAAAATTCCCTAAGAGTTTCATTATTAGTTTTTGTGATGTTATTCAACCTTATTAGCAACATGTTAGGGTATTCCTTGGAACTCCATCATTTGAGGAACACTTCCTCTAAGTTTTCCATGGATGTAATACTAGCATCAGGGATACAATTGTACCATCGTCTAACGCTATCATGAAGGGTAACAAAGAAAAAATTCATAGCTAAATATTCAACATCATCACTTATAGGATGAAGTTGAAAGAAGGCCCATAAATTGATCATATGATCCTCAACACTAACTACATCATTACCAGTGAACTTAGGAAACCATTTCTCATACCTAGGGGGAATTTGCCTAGGGTATCCTGGAATGTTTGTCATGTCTAACAGTTTGAAGAGCTTGTATGACCATTGTTTCTAGTTATTAGCTTGAATTGGATTAACGGTTTGAGTCTGAGCGTTAGACATTGTATTGGAAGGAAGATTGCCTCCAAACAATGATTTTACTATAAGAGAGTTTCAGGGAGGCTTTATTTTGTAAGACTTGGGAGGATTGATATACCTCCTTGAACTTAGTGGAGTCACCAAATAATTTTCTTGAAACTATCAAAGGGATGAGGGGATCACCCTCAGTGGAGTCACTAGGTAAAATTCGTAAGATAAAGTATTTGGAGGGAAAGAATTACCAAAAAAGTGTCATTGAGGAATGTTGACTCAGTGTTCCCTGACAATGATGCCAAAATGTTATCGCACAATCTGTACTTTCCCAAATCCCAAGGCAAGTGGATGCAATATTGGCATAGCAGGGAGTGAACTATCACTGTCACTTTAATAGGAAACCCCTTTCTATTTAGGAGTATATCACAGTACCCCAAGGGAGATGTCCCCAGTGACCTGAGGGTTTGAGAAGGCTAAGGTAAAAGATATAAGAAAGTCCCACCTCTCTCATAGGTCACTCAAGTAAGAGGTTCTTTATGTCTTGTAGAGATGAAGCAAAGGGTAAATGAGGTGTACCTTCCTAGAAAAAGGCAACAAATAGAAAAGAGTGAAATTTCCAAGTACCATATGATGTTAGTGCTTCATAAGACCATAAACCTCTAAAAAATAAGTAAGCTGATATAAAACTGCATCAAGGTAATTATTTATAATAGCAAATGAATATTTTGTAACAACCACAACAATTATTCCTTAAGAATGCATGACAATGACAAGAAAATATAGCTCCAAGTTGACAAAATGATAACAACTTGTTAGAAGAAAAATCGACAATGTCTAATCATATTTTAATGTTACTTTTGAGATGAATTTGCTGCTGTTGGATGGTTGTAGCAATATTTTTCAACAACATGTTATTCAATGGATTAGTATAGTTTAAGGTTATTATAAGTTAGTAAAAGTTTCAAGGAAGATAGTTTGAGAGTTGTTTGATCAATCAATCACTATAGTGAGTGGACTAGTGCCTTTTAGGGTGTATGGAGTCAACAATAACAACAAAAAATCTTAGAAAGAAATAAAAATGATAGTACTTGGTCAAAGGAGATGGAATGTATGGAGGAGGTTTTGGTAACCCAAGGCGTCAAGCATCCAAGTCCTAAGACAAAATTGGCTAGAAATTAAGGAAACCTAGGCCCTAGCGATTTCTCTTTCCTTAGACAAATTGGAAATAATATATGCAATAGGAAATTAGAGTAGGGCCACTAGAGTGCTAGCATTTAGGGCTCTAGTAGATAATTCTAAACAAGGTGCACTTTGAGAAAATTAAACAAGTGGAAAACTATAGAGAGAAAGATAACAACTTATGTTTCTCTCCTAGGGTTTTAAGCAAGAAATTTCATAATATTTAACATGAACCAATTAAAGTTTACCACAAGTATTCAATAACATAAACAAATTTCATATTTTCTACTTACTTCACCAAGAATAATCAATCCAAACCCTAGTTGGAGATCCCCCATAATGAAAAATAACCAAAATACACCACAAATTGCCTCTCCAAGAAGTTGTGCACCAATTAGTTCAGCCGATAACACTTAAAGAGGGCCGAATTTCAGACCACATACTTGTTTGATGAGTTCATTATGAAAAAATAAGAGTTTTATCTCTCTATTTATATAGTATCAATGACCTTTAATTAAAATTAGGTCATAAAAAGGCCGACATGGACAAATTACATTTAAAATCCAATTTTTACATAAGTGACATTAATTAAACCCTAATTTCATCTCCAAGGGCGACATCATGCCATTCTAAGGTGACATTATGCCTCTAGGGTGGAACACTAGCCTCAAATGCAGAACGTTTGGCCTCCAAAGGCCCTAAATACTACCACACATGCCAACTAGCACACAACCACCCTCATAAATGAAAACCCTGACTGGATGACGTCTAGGGTCAAAATGATGACATCATGGGATCTCAAGGGTCAATGTCCTAGTGGAAAAGAAAGACCCCCCTTGGTCTAGGCCTGCTAGAGTGTCTTAGGGGAAACATCCTTCTTTCTTCCTGGTGCAAGCCTCTGGTGTCTCTCTACCTCTAGTTGGGGTCACAACATCCATATGTGGGATTTCATCCCCATGGAGGTCCGAGCTAATCATTACCCCATATATACCTATCCACCAGGAAAATCCCTTCAACAACAACAAGTATGCCATCTAGGGGTTCACAAGTCACATGGATAATAGCAATGTCAATCACATCTAATAATAAAATTACCCAAACATGTGCATCAAACCCCCCTTTACCTAGCCAAATTCTCAAAGACGTTATGCAATTTAATAGGTCAGGTTTGGAGAGGGTCTCAAGATGTCCTATTGGGTTGATTCTCCTTAAGTTCTAGGTGTTTCCCAAGTGAGAGCCAATATAGGTCATGTAAGTGTGTGTGAGGTGACATGGGAAGTGTTTGGACATAGGGTGCAGTGATAACAGGGAAATGCAGGTATTACCTGTGGGTGCCTTTGTAGAGGGTGTGCTGCACTTTATCATGGATGCCATTGTTTCCTAGCCCATCAACTCCTTTTATTCTTAGTCTTATTTCTTTTTCTTTTGTGCTTCAAGGGAAGAGTTGAGGGACATTGTCCTTTCTTGGTGACTAGAGGTGACAACGTTACCCACAAGCATTTCACGAAGATGAGAAGGTTGGCTCGTGATGATACAGCCTTTCTCTTGGCTATGCCACCAAGAGCCACTACCCTGGTTTGGTGACCAAATAGATGGTAGTGTCATACCGCTACATGCTCATGGTCCTAATAACCGGCTCATGATGAGACCTCCCATCCACTATCTAATACCTTGAGTGTTTATTTATCTTACGAGTTCCCTATTCTTAATGAGAATCCTTTTACTTCTTTCTTGAGAATCCCTGGGCAAAGCATCTCAAAGGTTTCATTTTGGATTTTAACTCTTGCTAGCTACTTTTACCCTTTGGGCCTTTAGCCCCTTCTTCCTAAAAGGAAAGGTATAACCTTTCCTAGTGTGGAAAACCCAATGCCCGAACAAAGGTAGGGGGGAAAATGAAAGGAGTAAGTATGGAAAGTGGTAAGTATGGAGGGAATGGATGATGAAATTTCATAGACCCGCCCAGTGGCAACCCATCCTAAAGGGAGATACACTTACTAGGGCATCATGTCACCCTCCCAAGTATGAGCAAGTTAAAGAGAATAATTTCCAAGAAAACATTATGAAATGAAGAAGAATTCAGTGCAACATATTCAAGTGCTTCAATAATCAGAGTGACACATACCATGATACCTGAACTCATTACCTCATGGAGAAAGACTTACTTCTACTTCAGGACTAGGTTGGCGGGATGGATACTGTTGCTGCAGATAGATGGGATGCACTGAAGAAGAGATGGGCCCTCTGGGGCCATGATCAAGTCATCCATCTCTCGTCATTACATGTCTAGGACCCGTGGGCCTCGAGACGTGATCTCCTTAGTTATCCCTAGGATAGGGGATAACAAGACCTATGTTCATGTTCCAAAGGAAAACAAGAGTACACTAGATAAGAAGGTTGAAAAGTGTATCTTTATTGGGTATAAAGATGGTATTAAAGGTTATAAGATATGGAACCCATAAACTAAGAAGGTTGTGTATATCCGAGATGTGGTATTTAGAGAAATAAAAGATGTTGTCAAACAGGATGTCCTACCAAGTAAGGAAGAACCAGAAAAAATAGAGTTTGATTTAAAGGAAGATGAATCATACTCTAAAAAAGAAAAAGAATAAGAAGAAGAAGATCCTCATACTCTAGTATTAAGGAGATCGGTTTGGGAAAGAAGACAATTAGAAAGGTATACTCCACCTGATTATTGTTCAAATTTTGCTTTGTCTATTACTGATGATGATCCTAGAATTTTCAAGGAGGCATTGGATTTAGAGGACATAAAACTTTGGAAAAAGGCCATGGATGAAGAAATGGAATCCTTGGATAATATTAAGGCTTAGGATCTAGTGGAGGTTCTAACTAGAATACATCAAATTGGAAGAAAATGGGTTTTTAAATAGAAGCTAAATGCAGAAGGAAAAGTGGAGAAATACAAAGCTCGACTAGTAGCAAAGGGTTATTCTTAGTTCGAGGGAATTGATTTTGGTGAGATTTTTTCTCCTGTTTCCAAGTTAGCTTATATTATATTTCTATTATCTATTGCTACTGTATTTGATTTTGAAGTAGAACAAATGGATGTGAAGAAAACATTCCTACATGGGGATCTGGAAGAAGAAATATATATGAAGCAACTAGAAGGCTTTGCCGTGAAGGGAGAGAAGGAGCTTGTATGCAAGTCGAAAATGTCCCTGTATGGTTTAAAACAATCACCAAGGATGTGGTATCAAAAAATTAATACTTATATGTTGCGACTTGGCTTCACAAGAAGTAAAGAAGATCACTGTGTGTATTTTAATTAATTGGTGATAATTTGATTTATTTGGTCTTGTATGTGGATGACATGTTGCTGATAGGAAACAACAAGGAGATTATCCAGGATGTGAAAACTAAGTTGTATTCTAAATTTGACATGAAGGATATCGATGCTGAAAATTCCATTTTGGGAATGGAAATTAAAAGAGATCGAGAAAAGAAGAAACAATGGTCAAACTAGAGAAAATATGTTGAGACAATATTGTAGAGTGTTAATATGAAATAATGCAAACTGATCAAGGTCCCTATTCATGTTGGTGTAAAGTTATCTACGGATCAACGTCCCAAGACACATGAAGAGGAGGAGGACATGTCTCGTGTTCCATATGAGAGTGAAGTTGGAAGTTTGATGTATACAATGGTCTATACTAGACCGAACATTGCAAATGCACTAGGAGTTTTGAGCAGGTATATGTCAAAACCAGGGAAGGAGCATTGGACAACAATAAAAAGGGTTTTTAGGTATTTGTGTGGCACTGCTAGCTATGGATTGTGCTACCAAGGAAGACCAGGATTGGACAAAGTGTTGGAAATACATGGTTTTGTGGATGCAAACTGGGATAGAGATATGGATCATAGGAGATCTATAAGCGAATATGTTTTTAACCTGTTTGGAGGAGAAATCATTTGGATGAGAAAATGACAGTCTATAGTGGAACTTTCAACTACAGAAGATGAATACATGGAAACCATTCATGCAAGAAATGAATAAATATGGTTACAAAGATTGTGTTCAGGAATTGGGTTGGTACAACAAGCTGCAAGGATAGATTGTGACAGTTAGAGTGCAATTTTTCTGGCGAAGAACCTGAATTATCATTCAAAGACAAAGCATATTGATGTTAAATATCACTTTGTGAGAGACATCATTGAAGAAAAGAAAGTGTTGATGATGAAGGTGGACACTTTGAAGATTGTTGCAGATTCATTAATAAATTCCATGGTGTTGGAAACATGGCAATACAGATTGACATTGATGGCATTGACATTGCCAATATTAACTCTACCTCATAATCATGACTGATATAGAGATACTAAGGCCACATACAATTCATACATGTTGATATTATGGTAACTGTGATGACATTGATAGATGTGAAGAAAATGACGACATATCTATGTTGACAGAGCCATTGGTGAGACCTCTGCTTGCCAATGCTGGTGTTTTCCTATCCTGGTGTTCATACTGACTATCCTTTTCCGACCTTACAAAAAAGGTGGTTTCCAATAGACCTCTGCTTGATAAATGCTTCAAATATTTTCAGACTCTTTAAGTACAGGGAGGCCCACATGCCTTGCCAAGGTTCTTGGTATTTATCAAGTTACTACAAAATAATGCAAAAGGTGGAAAAGAGGTTAGGATGGATCTCATGGAAATGGATAATCTTTTGTTTAGGGGGAATTACAGTGGCAATGACAGAAATAAGTATAAACAATTATTTCAGGAGTTACTATGAGGAGGAGACTCTAAATTGTGATAGCATTATAAAGGATGGTTGTTATGAGATGAGTTGCATGCATTAAATCTTCAGTAAAAAAAAGGGTCAAGATTCAATCAATCAAATCATAATCATTCCAACATTGGAACAATTATTGCCATGGATCCTGATCAGAAAGTTTCTATTAGTGTTGTCATTGGAGCTGATCATAGATCATAGATCTTTGTGAAGAGAGTTGTTTGATGTTGTTGGTGCTCAATCAATGAAACCTGCAATGGAATTGATTGTAAGAATGAGGTGAAGAAGATCCAATAACATATGATCTTAAAGTTCCTGTGGGAGCATAATTAATGTTCCAGGCATAATGTTCCAGGTATGAAATAAATCTTTTGTTTAGTCAATTTCAAAGGTGAAGATGAAGTAAATGAAAAACTTCAAGAGTAATGGAGTTATTAAAGTTGTCAAAATTAATGAAAAAATCCATATAATCTATTTGGTCAAAGTATTGCTTGGAGTAAAGATGAAGTTATGGAAATGGGAGGACTGACCTTCATATAGGTTGTTGGGGACAACATTATCGAGAGTGTGCATGCATTCAAAATCCTAGATCGGTCACCGAAATGCAACAATGATTCAGATCAACTTTCCTTGGTTGAGATGGAGGATTTGAAGGACGAAAAAAAATGATGTTACCAACCCCAGGGAAATTTCCAAGCGCGTGAAGCTTCTTCGACTTACAAATCTGATGCCATGTGATCGAGCCCATGCTGCTTATTGAGTCGACATTTGAAGAAGGAAATTGCAGGCTTTCCAGAATGAATGTCAATTACATGGAAGAAGGCATGCAGACAAGTATGGAAGCTATCCTTCTGGTACAGGAACACAACCATCCCCATATACTGTTACTGCAAATTGGAAAAGGATGAGGCATTGGATGTTGGATACCACCATAGTTTCTATGGGAAGGAAGAATTATTTTGCAGTGAAGAGAGGCTAGAGGAGTTTAAAAAATGCAGACAAGAAGACTTAGCAACCATTTGATCATGTGATCGACGGTGTTGATTAAACCAATCATTAGGATTTATCCCACATGCTTAGTGCAATTTTTTTTTAGGGGTTTATAACCATAGCTCTCTCCATAGCATATCGACACGTAGTGCTAGGGTATGATGGGGGCTTTAGGTGCTTGGAATTCACACGACGATCACCAACCTAGAGCCCGGGATGACTTGTCAGGCCCCCTACCTTTTGGTCAAATCGACAATAACCGTTGGATTTTTTTTTTTTTTTTATATAGATACATGATGTCGGTCATATGGGTGACCATGGGCTTAAGGTCCATTTGTTAATTTGATTGGCGGAACCAATGAGTGAAACTGCCTATTTTGTTAGAGTATTTGGCATAACGCCAAGTCTGGAGGGTCACCAAAGTTTGCTACCAAGTGTATAAATGTTTAGATGCTGAGATTGCTCTTCCTATCGGAGTTTTGGCATACTTTCATTTGTGGAGGTTTGCCAAAAACAAGTTAGAACCCTGCACAACACCACAGATTTCACAGTCACAATTTGGAAAAATGAAAGAGATCATTATGAATTTGGATCACTTGAAGAAGATATCAGAGGCTATATAAACCTCATCATACCTGCTAAATGATGTACATGCTGTCACATGTTCTCCAAAATTAATAAAACCCTGCAGTAACACAAAGAATAATAAGCTGCACGAAAACAAAAAATACACAGTTAGATTGAATCTCAATTAAATCAATTATGCATTAAAAGATGGAACTAAATCGATGAAGAATAATAACCATTTTATGTTGATTAAATATTGACTAATAACTTTGTTAGAATTAATCAATGGTCATTTATATGAATAAGTGTGATGGTTGTGAAGAATTGTGTTGAAGATTTTAAAGACTTATAAATATAACTGAGATGTGAATGAGAGGATGGACAACTGCAGAGACATTGAAGTTCAAAATACAGAATGATACAGAGAAGCAGTTATGATGTCTAGTGTTTGATATATAAGACCTTTATAGAGTAAGAAAAGATACATTGAATATCATAATACAAAAGCAAAGAGAGGACCAGTCAAGACTTGATACAAAAGTTTTTCCAGATTCAGAAGTTAAGGGTGGTTGGGAGGTGCAAGGGCAGGTTGGAGCCTGTAGGGGAGTAGGTGCTTCCTTGTCAGTTGTAGCTGACTAAACATGGGGATGGACCTTCCTACCAGTTAGAGTTGGTGAACAAGGGTCTAGGTGCATCATGATAAGTGGGTGATGATCTAAGAGGAAGAACATCTTCCTTCTATGTAACTTGTAATTTTTTTTTTTGCAATTAATAAAAATGTGTTTGTGGTTTTCCCAATTGGGTTCCATGATAAAATATTGTGTTAAAATATTGATTGCATTAACAAAAGAAAGATTTATAAAATTATAGTGTCACTGATTCACCCCCCCTTCTCAGTGACAGGATCTAGTCCTTCATGTGAGCACTGAGAAGTTATCTTGGTGTAGAGTATCTATGGGCATTGTTGCCCTGGATTGTTGACTATGTAACCCTATAACCCCTTGTATACAAAGAAAACAACAAGTGAGAGAATGTTGGGCATGTGTTATTTATTTTCTCAGGAAACATGTCGCCTTTTTTTCCTCGTTTTTCATGTTACCTTGATTTTCATGTCCAGTTTTGGGCGGTTTTTCGCCACATGGTTTTTTGCCGATGTTTTACTATTTCCGGTTAAGGAATTAGGGTTGTTGACTAATATAGGTCATTGGGTTAGGGTTTTGGATGGCACTAGATCCTATATTTATATTGTATTGTAAACAATGTATGATGTGAATGAATTTAGAATATGTTGGTTTTCCCGGTTTGGGTTTCCAGGGGAAAAATCCTTGTGTAATGTGTGTATTTGCCAGTGTATCTTTTTTGTTCTTTTACTAAAAATTTGTTTATAGTAAATAATTGTAAAGGGTTAAAATCTACATCCTTGGTGCCTTCAATATTTAGGGAGATGTTGAAATTGCTGGAGACAAACCTGGTTTGCAAAGGGGAAGAAGGAATTTTTTTTCTAAAAAGAAAAACTAATGGAATAAAACTTCTTCAAGAATATTTACATGCCCCTGCATCAATCCCAGAAGACATAAATTACATTCAAGTAAGTTCTTTGAAAAATCCTTATAAAGAAATTGCTTGGTTATTTACTCAAATTGCTGGCCAAGACTCTAAAGAAACCATTCCTCGATTAGCATTGTACATATTTCATTTCATATTTCATGAAAATGAAATCTTCAACTAGGCGAAGATTATTTCAAATAAGATTATTGCACAACTGACAAATTTCGATACTGAGAAGAAAATTTATATGTCATCTTATTTGGTATTTTCTATCACCTATTGTCATACTTTTAAGGGTTTAAATATTTCCAGAAGGGTAAAAGTAAAGGTGGACCCTGTGACCACGTGGTATCAAGCTTTGTGTAGGCAGAAGGCTGGCCACCATTTATATGAAGTATATAATGATTTTGTGTCTAAATTTAAGAAGCTATTATTTGGGGAAGATACTTCCTAGATCTCATTGGAGGTGTCAACTTTTCTGAAAGGGAAAGGAATTCTTGAAAAAATGGATGATTACAATATGATCAGGGTTTTCTATTCTAACAAAAAACCCATTTTTCTTCCATATTATGTATCTGATAAATTGTTTATTATTGAAATAACTAGATAATACAATTTCTGGTTTCACACCTTTTCTGAGAAAAAAAAAAAGCAATTCATACCTCTTCCTTGGAAAGTTGGTGAAATTATTCTCAGAGGAATTTCCAAGATTGATGAATATGCTTCCTATTTTGATCATTCCAACTTGAGATATGCAGAAGAAATCAAAGCGTTTGACCCTATTCATATTTTTTACAATCATTTGATTTAAGTTGGGCTCAACCCTGCACTCATAAACTCATTTGTAAGTGGATCAGAGGAGAATGATAGACATAACCCTAATATTCAAGAATATTAAAAAGATTCTAGCGATATATAAACTATCATAAGTACCACAAAACATCACAAGGAAAGAGGTAAGCCCTCAAATGATAAGAATTTTCAATCTCCCGATGTTTATCGAAGAAGTGTTCTACCCAAGATAAACCCTCAACATGAGACATCACAAAGAAAAATACAGAGTAATAATTCCGGGGATGATGAAGAAAGAAACCCTCTTGAGGGGAACTTAGAGAACCCCCACAAATTAAAGATTAAAAGAAAAATAACCAATTCACAACAAGAGGGAGGAGAAACAAATGCACCTGAACATGATTTACTACTGGATAATATGGATTTGGATGTGGATATCGAGAATATCACCTTCCTAGATGAAGATAATATGATGTACAACATATTTCTACACTTATGGTCCAGGATGTGATATTCTATGATGAAGAGAATTTTTCTATACAAAATGCCTCGTTTGACAGAGACTCTAAGAAATTGGTCTTTGAAAGAACCACAAAGAGTAAAAGTGGAAAGTTGCAGTCTACCATTGATACACAAAACATGTTGCCTTCTAGATTTTCATCCATTCACAAAGTTATAGGGGATGCATTGGATTTTTCAATTGCCAACATGGAGGAAAAAAATGCTCTGTTGAAAGAGAAAATTAAGGAATTGGAAGCAACTCTCATGCCTCCACCTATTTTGGCTTCCTTCGTTGCCATGATTTGACCCACATAATTTTTTCAAGAAACTCCAGAGTCAAGTTCTAGAGTAAAAGGAATTTCAAGTTTGATTATTACCACTCGACATTTTTTCGAGGAGAACATAAAGAAAAGAATGTATTTGATTTTGGAATTATGGGATTTAGAATTTTTTTTTGCCTCTATAGGCCTCAAAATTTAGAACACCAGAGAATATTTGAATATAGATCTGAAAAATGATGAATCTTTCTATACAAATGGAGTTGTAATGTTTGTAGTAAAGGTTTTGAAAATGGCATAGAAGATGAGAAAGAAAGAATATTAACCTTCCCCGAGCCCCATTAAGCAACTAAAGGCCTGTTGGATTGAAAGAATCAATGTATTGAAGGGATTAATAACTCAATTGACTGAATTTTCAAGAAGGAAGACACAATCATACTAAAAAAATCTTGATTTAGACATCACCGGTACCACTATTGAAGTCTCAAACCCTAATTTTATCTCAAATTCAATTCTCATGACTTGACAACAATTCGAAGATAAAATTGAAGAATTAAAAAGGGCATCAACTGAAAAGTTTGATACTATGATTGAAATCGCACATGATGATATTGACAACTAGTTTTTTGAGTATACCGATAAAAATGAAGATATAGAGAATACTTTGCAAAATTTATCTATTGATCATAGAGAAATCGAAAATGATTTGTTTAATATTAAAGTAAAAAAAGAAGCGAATGTTGCCCCGTTAAGGAATTATATTCAAGAATGGTTAAATAATTCAATTGCCAATATTTCTGAAATACCAGTAGAAGCATTTACAACTGGAAATCTAACCACAACAAGAAAGGGTACAAAAGAAACAACAACAAGCAAATGAAGGAGAGAGATGCCATCATAGTAAGTCTATGATGATCACATTTTTCTTTCCTTATCTGTTTTTATCCAATTCTTCTTCTTCTTCTTTAAATGGAAAAGTATAACTGAATCCTGATAAACTTCCTCTTTGTATTCTTTCCAGATTATTTTGTCCGAGATCCATCCATGCTCCTTTATGGTCCGGGAGAGCCCCAATCCCAGTCCATTGGACAAACACCTTAATTTCATGCACTGTAACATACATTATTATTTTTTAAAAATCCCAGAGAACTAATTCGAGATCAATTTTGACTGTATTTTATAGCTCTGATTTTTGAGTATAAAGTATTTGAAATTGATCTATCCTAATCTTCTTTTGATCTCTATAAGTATTACTCTTTAAAATTTATCTCATGCAAACAAACCATATTATTTTATTTTGAATGTGATCAGAATCATTATTTCTGCTATGACGGATGTGAGGACATTTTTATTCTTTGTAATGTGTGATGTTTGAGATTCCTGGTCCACTTCTCAGGAATTCTCTTTTATAAATATTCTTTTACTTTTCAACATTTTGTTTTTTCTTGAGTATTAAAGATTGGACTATATTATGCGATATGGTCCCATATTATTCTTGATTTGAAATTATAAAAGAGTATCATAAGCCAAAGAGGAGTATTGTCTCTTTAAAAATGCAGGAGGATTCATATCCTCATGAGGTTTCCATTTCAGTCTTCACAGATTCAAGTGTCAACACCTCAACAATTTTCATTTTAGTATTTCACACCACTTATGCACACATTAGAGGACACAAATCCTCATTCATATCAGACTAGTCTCTTCAACTTATGCTTTTAATGACTTGAATGATTCAGAAACACTTGATATAGTGACCTACCTCATTTAAGACTCATTAAAAGACAACAAGGTTAGTTCATGTTGTTCTAACTTGAGATGGTTCATGGCTGTTTAGAAACCATTCCAAGACATCTTGAAAAATATTTTAGGCCACAATATGGCTCTTGGAATAGATGGGGCTCCCTCAAAGACAAAAATAAACTAACTGCCCACTATCACTAGAAATTAAATCACACCATTAAGCTCAGGATGCCATATTTAAATGATAAACAAAAGGATAAACAAGCTTGAGGGTCGAATGACAAGAGACTGGGATTTAGTAACTGCAAAATTTTTAGATCATAGGAATAATCCACTGGGCATGAAGTCTCATCCATCAGAGCCAAAAAAAATATATTTGAAGGTGGAAGAAAATGAGAATACAAAAAAAATCTCAGACATAGCATTGACTAAGGAAGTCCCTGTAAGGTTGAGATGAAGAAAGAATGATTTCCCTAGGCAGTAGACAATGAATCCGAAAAAAAGATAAATGCATGGGTTGGGAATAAATTATGAATCCAACACAATAACATTTAAATAAAATAATTTGCACACAAACACACAAATATTTGTTTCCACAAATCAATAAAACATATAAGGCAACAATGGTGGTTGTACCAAATTTTTGTTTTCCATTTCATCAATCTTGCTTCAAATTACAAAATGAAAGAAAAGAAAAGTTGTGTGAAATTGAGAGACTTAGTACATAAAATATGAAAAAGGAAAAGCTCTAATTGAAAGGAGTTGTGAATCCATGGATTGATCTTCTGATTTAAGAAAAAATACAACAACGTTATGGGATTCACTACAAAGAACAAAATCTACTTGCTCCTTTCTAATTCCTCTTTCTCTCTTGAAAATATTTAGCTTCCTCCTTTATCATCTTCATATCCTAGCCTGATGCCTTCAACTATGGAACTGATTTCTTAACCGCTGCCTCAAAATTTGGCTTTAAATATGGAACTAATATCTTAAGATAAAATAAATATAAAATGATTTGACACCTTAGTTCAATGTGCTTTTGCTGCCACTTCACTTTCCAAGTGTCCTTAAATATTGACAAAATTACATTCCTATCAAAGGAATCTTTGAAGATACCAAAACTTTGTGTCATCTTTGAAGTTTTTCTAAGATGTGGTCGATGTATGAGATCTTGGACACATTTTTACCTCCAATATTTGAGCATAGGTTTGTGATAAATGTTTTGAACTGACCTTTTCCAGTAGGGGTATCCCACAATTAACCTTTCCTAACATTACAATAAAATTTTCCACAACCATAACATATATTTCCATGTTATTTTGAACAATACAAAGTTTCCCCCCAAAGAGAAGCAATGCTACAACCTCAAGTGCATGATAATTACCAAGATGAAGTTTATTGTCTATCAATCTATCCCATGAATCATTGTCATTATAATACACTCATATTCTACAACCATCCTTACAGTCAAGATAACACAATTGTTCATTGAAGGTGCCACTTGCAGTTTTCCATCCATAGACTATGCCAGTGTTGCTATATCCAAATCTACCATTGTTTCATTGAAGTAGATGGTATCAATTTATTTGTAAATCTTATATTCAAAGCCAAAATTATCTTATCCATATCCTCTTGCATGTCCTTCATCTTTCACCAAAGTAGTGTATAAAGACCCGCCTCAACCAAAACCACTTTAAGGTAAATTTCCAAATGAATACAAAATGGAGACTATTATGATCGTAAGAAGATAAAACATGGTCGTAAAGACCGACCCTCTCTTTCTAATGCACTAGGTCTGCATGTAGTATATAACGCCTTTGATCTAGTGTTGGTTTAGAGTAACAATGTTCTTTCCAGAGAAGAAAAAAACATGTTGCACCCTTTAATTTAGTCAAAATTCATGGTTTCCTCCATTTAACAAGTTTATAACAATGGTTTTCACCAGAATCAACAAAAATTCTATGCATGTGTTGATTCACAGTTAGGTTAACAAAGAGGTCGAGTTCGTAAGAGTCTCCACCTTTAAATTCATATCAAATAAGCTACCCTATATTTGTTCTCACAACAATAACATTATTTCCAACAGACATGCATGCTACTATCTCAAATCCTCTAGATGCATTTGGTTCAAACATATCAACTGAGAAGATCCAGTTCCCAATATTCTTCAGTCCAACAACAATATCATAATCCTTAACATGATCATCAGGTTTACAAGTTGATACCCTGACCAAATTGGAGAGTACCCTAATTTTTCACATATTTTCCCAAGAATCCCTACAATCCAACCATTACATAAAGAGATTGAAACAAGACGTAATGAAATTAATATTAGTGTGAAGTTTAAGCTCTAGGTGCAGTGGTCAAGCATTGCTAGACAACACTTCCATTGAATTAACTTTCAAACAAACATGTTAGATCATGGAATTGAGTGTTCATAGGTGCAAAGCAATCTACAAAATTCTATGAGAAATATCATTGAAACATTGAACCATGCAAACAAATGGATGTTTGGACTTGTTGTAAAGTGCACACACCATCATGCCCTTTGTCAATTTGTGATTTATTTCAGAGGTTGACATATGGTTTTGAAAAACCATTTATTGTTTCAACAGTCATCATGTGGGGTCCCCTAATGGTTTTCAAAACCATGTAGAGGGGGGCCACACTACTTCCTTGGAATACCATGTCGCAATTTAAAAAAACATCCAAATATGTCTGCAGAACACCCCCCTCCCCCCGTTATTCTTCATGCAAATTTCGGGGGGGTGGTCTTGGGTTGTTGGATATTTGTTGTTTCTATCGTGCACTTTATATTTGAATTGGGGAATGACAGATGATTAAGTAGGTGTTGGATACCAAAGGATTTATATTTACAAGGTAAGTATGGATTAAATACAATGAAACCAAAAGGTTAATATCCAAATTTCTAATTTTTCCCACTCTAAACATAATAACCTTATCTCTTAAATATAATATTTGAGTCAATATCCTAAAAAAATTGACAATAATATCATGGTTTTTAGCTTAGATTGGAAATTTTTGAAGAGACGAGAAATTGGCAAGTTTTGTGCAAAATTTTATGAAAAATTGAAAAATAACATAGAAATTTTTTCTATGTTACAACATTAGGTTCCATCTGGGGATTGTGTCTCCCCGTGAGACACTAAAGAACAATAGACCCTGTGCCTTCACTCTCTCTTAAAACCTATCTTTTTCCATCTCAAAACTGTGAATTCCAATACCTACTCTAATTTTTTCTCCTCTGATTTGAAACTCTAGTTATTCTCACCTGAAACAAACTTTGTACAAACTGTAATCCAACTATTCTTCAAACTTGAAATAAAACACTTTGGAATCCAAGAACTGCAAAGAAACTGCTCTACCGCTGAACTGGAATTGCTTTAGTGCTCAAACTGCGAGCTTATTTACGTACACGATTCCTATTTTAATCAACTCAAACATTTCCGACCATGTAAATTGATATTTCTGATACCAGGTAAGTTCCTTTCTACTTATATAATCTTTTATTTTACCCTTTATTACCAAAATAGAGGCTAGTATGGATAACATAAAATCCACATGCAATTTGAATCCATACTTATAGTGAAAGAATGGTGAGAAACTCACATAACTTGATGATTCCAAGAAGATTTCTAGAGGATATTCATACTGATAATAAATGAATACCCCATTATCCATATAAATTTCATCCTGGTTCAAAAGACTGAACTCCTTTTTCAGGATTTCTGCTTCTTTAATGGCGTAAGATTGTTCCACTTGTTCTTCTTCAACTGATTTTTGTTCAAGATCATCAATTTATATATCCTTAAGATTCAAAGGCAACAATGTATCTATTTGTGACTCATTATTAGAATACTCATACACATCATAAATTGGCCCAATGTTGTATACTTCAGCACATGATGAAATATAAATATGGACTTATTCATCACCTTTACAGTTTTTCATTTGCTCACAATGAAAATACCTTTGAAGATCAAGCTGCTCATTGACAATTTGATATTTTTATTGAATACTAACTTCATGAACAACAACAATTTCTTAGTATGAATGTGGATGAGTATATTTTTCAGTAGAAAAAGAAATTGGTGATTCTAAAAAATCACAATCAATATATTCATTAAAAATTGGAGAGATATTAGAATATTTCATGTCATTTAACTGTATAGCTGATCCATAAATAAAAATCTCACTCTTAACTTCATGAACATCTCTTTCTACCAATTTGTCTTTCTCTTCAAAAGATAATTTCCTGTGTTCTTAAATAAGAAGTTTATCTTCAAAAGGACTTGCAACAACAAACTCTTTATCATGTTGAAAACTCAAAAAACTATTAGAAGCATCTTGGAAGCTATCAAACACATCTTGATTCTTTCTATCTTGGGATATTTCTTCATCAACTTTATCATAAAAATCATCCTGATTTATATCACCCATATATCCTTTAAATTCAATTTCCTCACAACAGTTTTTCAAAAGGTGCTCATCGGGAAAAATTCTCTTACAAAGAGAATGAAACACAACATTAAAGTCTTTTAGTGAGGAAATACTATCAACAGGTAAATACTTGTACCATTGTCTAGCATCTCCATCGAATGATATAATGAACATTTTTGTGAGAACATCTTCATGAAAAATACCCAGTTGATGCTTGCACTCATGATAGTTTATCAACTGTTGTGATGGACAATCATCATCATCTTCTCTGAATTTAAGACAATCTTCCTATATTTTTGTATGAGGAACAGGGTTTGGAAAACTAGTAATAGCTAAAAATTCAAATGGAGAATACCTTACAACTATATTACCAGCAAATGAATTTGATATTGAAACACAGTTGAGTTGTGAGTGGAATCATAGTGGATTCTCCAGGTGAATAACAAAACATCCTGATGTCTGGCCCTTTTCCACCTTCAATAACTAGATCCGATCTTCATAAAACCCTAGAAAAAAATCTTGAACCTATGCTCCTTGAAATCAATGCCAAAAATATGTTGTAACTTGAGATGGTTCTCGACTGATTAGAAACCATGCCAAGACATATTGAAACCTACTTCAATCCACAAGATGGCTCTTGGACCAGAGGGGGCTCCTTCAAAGTAAAAAAGAAACTGACTACCCATTGTCACTAGATATCAACTCACATCATTAATCTTAGGATGCCATATTTAAATGATAAACAAAAGGATAAACAAGGTTTAGGATTGAATGGAAAGAGACTGGGATTAAGTAACTGCAAACTTTTCAGATTAGAGGCCTAATCCATTGAGCATGGAGTCTCATCCATCATAGAACAAAAACTAATATTTGAAGGTGGAAGAAAATGAGAATATGCAAAAAATCAGACATAACAGTGAATAAGGAAGTCCTTGTAAGGATGAGATGAAGAAATAATGATTTCAGTGGGAATTAGACAATGAATCCAACAAAAGATAAATGCATGGGCTGGGAATTAAATACGAATCCAACACAACAACAGTTGAATAAAACTACTATATATATATATACATATGTGTTTGTGTGTGTGTGTTTCTACAAATCAATGAAACATATAAGGAAACAATGGTGGTTGTACCTAATTGTTGTTTTCCATTTCATCAATCTTGCTTCAAATTACAAAATGAGATGAAAGAAAAATTGTGCGAAATTGAGAGATTTAGTACATAAAATATGAAGAAGACAAAGCTCTAATTGAAAGGAGTTGTGAATCCATTGATTGATATTTTGATTTAAGAAAATTTACAATAGCCTTATGGGATTCATTACAGAGAACATCGTCTAATTCCTCTTTCTCTCTTGAAAATATTCAGCTTCCTCCTTTATAATCTTCAGATCCTAGCCCGATGCCTTCAAATCCAGAACTGATTTCTTAACTGCTGCCTCAAAATCTGACTTTAAATATGGAACTAATCTCTTAAGACAAAATAAATATAAAATGTTTCGACACCTCATGACCATGTGATTTTTCTACCACATCACTTGCCAAGTGTCCTTAAATATTGACAACATTACATTCTTATGCCAAAACTTTGTGTCATCTTTGAAGTTTTTCTAAGATGAGGTCAATGTATGATATCTTTGACACATTTTTACCTGCAATATTTGACCATAGGTTTGTGAGAAAAATGTTTTGAACTGACCTTTTCAAGTAGGGGTATCCCACAATTGACCTTTCTTAGCATTACATTCAATATTTTCCATAGCCATTGCATATATTCCCATGTTATTTCAAACATTACAAAGTTCCCCCCAAGGAGAAGAAATGCTGCAACCTCAAGCGCATGGGAATTACCAAGATGAAGCTTACTATCTATCAATCTATCCCATGAATCATTTTCATTTTTATACACTCACATTCTACAACCATCCTTATAGTCAAGATAACACATTTGTTCATTTAAGGTGCCACTTGTAGTTTGCCATCCATAAACTATGTCACTGCTGCTATATCCAAATCTCCCATTGTTTCATTGAAGCAGATGGTACCAATTTATTTATAAATATTATATTCGAAGAAAAAATGCTCTTATCCATATCTTCCTGCATGTCCTTCATCATTCACCAAATAAGTGTATAAATATTACTCTCTCATATCCTTTAGATACATTTTATTCAAGCTTATCAACTGAGAAGATTTGTTCCCAATATTCTTCAGTCCAACAACAATATCATAACCCTCAACATAACCATCAGGATTACAAGTTTATACCTTGTCAAAATTGGATATTAATAAATATGTATGTGAATATTTCATACATCTTTATTAATTACAAATTTATTAGAATTTGAAATTAGTTTAGAAGCGACTTTTGAAGTTCCATGCCTAGACTGTGGGTGGTTGGGTACGTTACAATATTGTATTCTATTTAAAATCTGGTCAATTCCCCATCAACATGACTCCAAAGGAAAGAAGAGATTTAAAGATGAAGTCAAGTTAGTATGTGTTGATTGCTGAAATATTGTTCAAAAGAAACTATGATGGCATGTTATTGAGATGTGTAGATGAAAGGAAGGCCCAAGAACTGATACATGAGTTTCATGAAGGAATATGTGGAGGGAATTTTGCGCCTGATGCTATAGCACATAAAATAATAAGATTTGGATATTATTGGCCATCAATTTTCAAGGACTCATATGCGATGGTGAGAAGATGCCTTCCTCATCAACAATTCTCATGAAAGATGAAGAAGTATGCAATTCCTTTGCAACCCATATCAGTAGAACAACCATTCACACAATGGGGGCTATATGTCATTGGGCCAATAAATCCAAAATCAAGTAAGGGGCACATGTATATTCTCACTGCTACAAACTATTTCACGAAATGGCATGAAGCAACAACATTGAAAAAGGATGATTTTGACGAATTGATTAAATTCCTCAAGGATAATATTTTGTCGAGATTTGGTGTTCTAGATAAATTTATTACAGACAATGGCTCAATTTTCATTGGATCAAAGTTCACAAAATTTTGCGGAGAATATGACATTGTGATGGGACAATCATAAAATTATTATCCAAAAGGGAATGGACTTTTCGAGTCTACAAATAAGACATTGATTCAAATCTCAAAGAAGACTATTGATCGAAATAAGAAAAATTGGCACTTGAAGTTGAAAAATGCTTTATGAGAAAGTAGAAAGACACTAAAGGATAGCATTGGGATGTCTCCTTAAATGTTGATTTATGGAAAGGAAGCCAAGATTCCAATTAGCCTTGAATTGAATGCTTTGACTTATGCGGTCAACTTGGAGGACGCTGAAGATACTCCCTCTTTGCAAAAGATATTGAATCAATTGTTGAGATTAGAAGAATAAATAAGTGAGGCTTTGAAGAAAATATCACATAGGCAACAAAATATTAAAAAATATTTCGATAAAAGTGCAACAATCAAGAACTTTCAAAAGGTAAAATTGGTGTTACTCTGGAAAAAAGTGAAAGAGAAGTCATCAATGCATACAGAGTTAGAAGCACTCCGGATTGGGCCTTACCTCATTGAAAAAATTCTGGGTTTCAACTCATACATGCTGAAATATATGAAGGGAAATATGTTGATGTTCCCTGTCAATGAGCAACACTTGAAAAATTTCTTCATTTGAGTTACTCTCCTTTCTTTGTACATAGTTTTTATTTTTATTTTGTACATTTTCACTATTTCAACTCCATTTCCCAAAGGATAAAACATCTAATCGTGAGATTCTGAATTCTTGACAACCCATAGGGGGTTATCATCCAACAATTGAATCAAGTTGTTGAACCCTTTTTTTTTCTATATTCCCTTTTATTTTCTTACCGCTTCTCTTCCCCTTCTATAAATTTACTTCCTGAATCCTCCATATCTCCTTTTCCCTTTCTTTGTTGTATCAATATTAGTGTACTTAGTCATTTTCTCCATGTTCACGGGTTGGATGACTCACAAAATTTTGGACTTGTAGTATGTTCCCTTTACCCATATATTAGTTTACCCCAACACTTAGCTATTTTTATATCGCGGACTCGTGGACTCACAGACTCACATGTTATGGTTTCAATCCTCTCACAACTCGCCCAACCTATCTCAACACTTTTCCATTTCATCTATTCGGACCTTTGGACTCGCAGAATTTCCTTTTCCATTCTAATCTCTCACTTTGACTCTCCTTCGTCACATATCCCTTCTTTCACTTTTCCCGAGTCACATTTAATGCTATCTTTATGGAATCAAATACTAAATTCATTTATGAAATGACCATTAATTAATGGTTTTTATATCGAGGAAAATCACATTTATTTAAATTTAATGATTTATTCGAAAAAAATATAACTTAAAATCATTTTACTGTGCAAAGTAATATTACAAGAAAATATCGCCAACTTAATGAAGTTAGTCATGAGAAAACAACAGTTCTATGGATATACCTTGAACCTCTTTGCCAGAGAATACCATAACTATCATTGGTCCCAATCGTATTAGTACTATTCAAAAATGTTGGGTAAAGAAAACAACAAGGTGTGGACTTTAGGGATAGTTCTCGCAGGTTACGTCCCTGAGGTCTTCAAATGCAAAGATATCGTCACCTAGTGCATTGAAAAATTCATCTAGAATAGAAGGTCCATCCCATTGCATAATGGTTCTCCTATTTCCTTTGTTGGTTATGTGTTATATTCTTTGAACGACTAGCTCTAGTGTCTGCTACGTTGCACTGGGCGCGCATGGGGGGTTTGAGGGGGGATATTGTTTTCCTCGGGAAACATGTTGCCTCTTTTGCCTCGTTTTTTGTGTCCATTGTTGGGCTGTTTTTCAACACATGTTTTTTTGCCGATGGTTTACTATTTCCACTTAAGGAATTAGGGTTGTTGACTAATCTAGGTCTTTGGGTTAGGGTTTTGGATGCCGCTGGATTCTATATGTATATCGTATTGTAAACAGTGTATGATGTGAATGAATATAGAAAATGTTGGTTTTCTCGGTATTGGTTTCCAGGGGAAAAATATCTGTGTAATGTGTGTATTTTCCATTGTATCTTTTTTTATTTTACTGAAAATCTATTTGTCGTAAATAATTGTACAAGGTTAAAATCTAAATTTGGTGTTAGAGCAATTATTGGCTTCAGGGGGATGCTTTTGTGGTCAAGGGTTTGGCTTTGGATTGTGATAAGCCTTGCTATAGTGGGATATCTATGGTATTGATTATGCAGGTGAAGAGAAATGGCAAGCAATTTGAAAATGGAGATCTAGAAGTTTAATGGGAATTTTTTTGAGTTGTGGAAGCTCAAGATGGAATATTTGTTGGTGGACAAATATCAGTGGATCGCAGTGGATCTAGGTACTGCACCTATAGGAACTTCAACAGATGACTGGAAAAATTTAGATCAGAAGGAGAAGAGCACAATCTGACTGTGTCTCTTATATTCAATATTACTGAATGTGTCAGAGGAAGGTACAACCAAGGATTTATGGGATAAATTGGGGAAGTTGTATCAGTCTAAGTTCCCAGTAAATAAAATATTCTTGAGAAAGAAGTTGTATAACCTGAGGATGAGAGATGGAGACTTGGTGGAAGAGAATTTGAATGCCTTCAATACTATGATAAGTCAGTTAGTATCTGTTGAGAATAAAATTTCAGATGAAGATAAGTGTATTAGTTTATTGTGCTCTTTACCAGACTCATGGGATAGTCTAGTTGTATCCCTTGGTAGTAATACAACTACCTTGAAGTTTGATCAAGTGGTCTCATCCTTGTTGTCAGAGGATATGAGATAGAAGAACATGGAAGGAAATAACACATATGCATTATTTTCAAGAGGATGCTCCTAGGAAAGAATTATATCTAAGTACTAAAGTGGGAGATCTAAGTCTAAGGGTAGATATAAATCTCTCGGAAAGTTTGTAAAGGTATGCTATAGATGTGGAAAAGAAGGGCACTACAAGAAGCAATATAGATCCAAAGTTGAGAAAGAGAAAGGATCTGAAGAAGCTCCTTCTACAGAAGAAAATACCTCCAAGGAAGAAGGAGGGGATGTGTACTTGGCTTCTTCAAGCACACATGCAGATCATGAGGCATGGTTGGTTTACTTAGGTGCATCCTTTCATATGACTCCCCACAAGGAGTGGTTCTGTGAATATGAAAGTTATGATGGAGGTAATGTTTTCCTAGGTGATGACTCGACAACCAGAATCATAGGATGAGGAAAATTCAAGTTGAGGCTCATAGATGGAAGGATTAGAACACTACTTGGTGTTCTTCACATCCCAGGATTGACCAAAAAATTGATTTTTGTAAGAAAAATGGACGATGCAAGGGTAAAAAAAATATTTGAAAAGGAAACCTGTAGGATGGTTCAAGGAGAAATGGTGTTGCTGAAGGGAGTTCGGTGTGGAACTCTATATAAGCTGCAAGGAAGCACTATTAGTGATGGGTGTAATAGTTCCATTGTTATTGATATTGGATTTGAAGAAGAAAGAACTCCTACAGTATTTAGAGAAAAGGTTATGCCGTGGCATCAAATATTGGAGCATATCGGAGAGAAGGGTCTTCGACTACTACACGGTAAAGGTATGGTTGAATGTATGCATAACTACTCTCTGGATCTTGATTTCTGTGAAAATTGTGTATATGGGAAGAAAAATTAGATAAGATTTCCCTTTGGTGCAACCAGGGCAGAAGGAATTTTATAGCTAGTTCAGAGTGATGTGTTTGGACCTATGTCGGTTCCATCATTGAGAAAATTTGTGTACTATGTCTCATTTATAGATGAATTCTCCAGGAATACTTGGATATATTTTCTCAAGAAGAAATCTGAAGTCTTTGATAGGTTTAAATAGTTTAAGGCTCTTGTTGAGAATCAAACATAGAAAATAATTAAGGTATTGAGGACATATAATGGTGGAGAGTTCTGTGGGAATGAATTTGAATAATTATGTAAGAAGTTCTGTTGGCCCTCGACCAAGTTTTGAGGAAACCTTGGTCAGGTTTGGACCACTTTTTGGACTTCGATAGGCTGGTTGAAGATGGAGCGCCTAGGCGGAGCTGATATCACAGATATCACTTATTTTGCGGGCTATGTGGACCCAACAAGGGGTTCCTTAGGGTTTTTGTAATGGGTTATGGGATGTCAGCCCATGGGTTTACCCATGATTAGGCCTTATTGTAAAATTATAAATAAGTAAGAATGTATTGTAGAAAATAGTCGGAAGCTAAGCTAAGTGAAACAAATTTGTGGTGGCTAAGTGCAAGTAGTTTTGAGTTGCTTTGTGCAATAGAATGTGTATGTAAGGTTCTTTGATCGATAGAGAAGTTGGCTCTGTTCCTTGACCTAAGTTTGGTAAGGACTAGTAGTTAGGGTTTTGTTGGTGCGTTGTTGAAGAATTGAACCTTGGGTCTACCCCTGTGCCAACAAATGGTTCCATTACCAAGACCTGAAACTGTGATTGCTGGGAACTGAAGTAAAGAAAAGAGAAGCTTTATGCATAGATCTACTGCTGAAGTGCGTAGTACTCTACTTGACTTGTGAAGCTCCATGCTAAGAAAGAAATCCGATCTGAAGAAAAGAGGTAAGATCTTAAAAGAGGTAAAGATTTGTGCTTTGATGAGAGTAATATAAGTGGAAATTTTTGTTTCGAAACCATGAATTTAAGTATGTTTAATAGATTTTGTCCTATTCTAAAAGCTAGGGCGCAGTTGGAAGAAAGAGTTGATCTAAGTAAAGATAATATAAATGAAGAAATATATTTTATTCCTATGCATAGAAAGAATTTTTGGACTAATAAGTGGATGCAGGAACCTAGAAATAATTTTTGTAGATTGCAGGTCCAACACTGTGATCCTAGTGCACAGTACAGAAGAGGTTTGGGAACATACAAGAGAAAGAGAGGATTGACACTATGTTATAAATGCAGAAGACCGAGACATATTGCTAAGGAATTCCTTGGTACAGGTCCTATTTGTCTTTGTTGTAAAATTATTGGTCATGAGGTTGAGGATTGTCCAAGGATGATTGATAAAGTCGAAAGAATGAGAATGAGACAAGAAAGCTATGAAGGAAGTCAAGAGACTAAGAGCATGTTAGAGAATCATAAAGAGAAAGAATTAGAGAAATCTCATACTATGTTATTACAGTTGAAAGAAACCATGAATGATCACAAAGATGTTAGTTTACCAGAGATATTGAAAGTAAAACAACACATAAGTACATGAATATGAGACTTCGACATAGACTGTGTCTTGGATGAAGAAACACAAGTGAATATTATGACAGAAGACACTTGGGAAATTTTGGGAAATCCTACTGTGATACCTTCATTGGGAAGGATAGGCTTGTTTAAGGGAAAGATGATAACCCTATGTGGAAGAGTTACTAATATACCTATTATTATCCATGGAACATCGACTGGAAAAGAATTTGAAGTCATTAAGTTTGTTGTGAACAACACCCCTTTCCCCATTTTACTAGGTAAGACTTGGATTGAGAAAGATCAGATCAGAAGGAAAACAGAGGAAGAAGCTACAGAAAAGAAAAAGCAAGAACTAAGGGATTTCATAGCTAGAAAAATAGACCGACTAATAAAAGAAAGAGAAGATAAGTCGAAGCAACAAAAGGCAAGATAATTAGCTGTTGAGGGTGAAATAACGCAAGAAGGTTTGAAGGACCTATCCATGCAAGAAATAAGAATACCCACCCTGGAATTAATAAGAGAAGGGATGTTAACTTCGAACCCTTTGAGATCACATCGACAGTGCAAAGTCACTACGCTAGGATAATATAAGAATAAGAATGGAAAGAGGAATCCAGAAACAATTAGAGAGACTCAGATCACAGGAAAGAAGGCAAGGAGGATTAGTAAAAAGAAATCTAAGATGGAAAAGATACAGGAAGATACAAAGAACCGACGGAAGACTTCACTGACTGGAACCTCGCATGAGGCAGGTTCACAGGATTTGAACTTTTCCAGAACAACAAGACCGCGCAGAATGGGACTTCACCCTGATGAAGCTATATGATCATTGGAGGTGCCCCGCCCATTAGAACGATGCTCCAGAAAGGCTAGAATTTTTTTTTATGGGCGGATGAACCGCTTTTGGGATGTTGAGACCATGCCATAATGGACATATTCACATTGATGGAAGCATTCCTACCCATTGGAAGAATATGTTATGGTGCCTCACTTATTTAACCCGTCGGACATTGCGCTGAGACCACTTTTTTCCACCCATGATTAACTGAGCCAAGAAGATAATTGATTGTGTGTCGAACTGTGCTATTAGAAGCTAGAACTCACCATTTGTTTGTCTACCCTACCTGTCTGTTCACCTACCTTGACTTGTTTGTTTAAAAGTGATAATGTTGGGCGAACCTAGTGCATTAGAGAAGTCTGTCGAGTAGGTCCTCAAGAAGCTAATGGCCGATATATAGTTATCTGAAGGTGTCCATGCATCTTTGACCAAGGGAATGCAAGCTTCCCTTTGATTGGACGACGTTATGACCGTTTCAACCCCAAGACCGAGAAATGAAGTAAGCATCACGACGATATGGCTAATGTGAAGTAGATCCCATCGATATTACTAGAGAACATTCCACTGTTGGCTGGCGTGGTTAAACGTGATAACATTCCACGCGAGTATGAGTACACTCTGTTCACCACGTATATTCTGAAGGGAATATGCATAGTCGGGAGTCAGTTGGGATAGATCCCGTTGCTAAAGAACAACGAATTCAATCTCAGAGACAGAAAGAACTATGCTATGCTCATACCCCACCGATACTTGACGAAGACATCTGGGAAGAATCATCGCCTGGTTTCCTAGCCATGGATTAAGGAGATGATGTAGTCCATTGTGCTAAATGTGATGAAGATTCCCCATTTTGGCCATCACCAGGAGGTTAATGCTTGCGTTAAACTCCTATTGTCATGCTATCATGGAAGATACCCATGGCTCAACTGATGGATTACTATGGATCTGACGTTGATCCACTTGATTACAAGATTTAGCAATGCAGGGACCTAGCCCTCAACATTTTTATCCAGGGAAGGCCTCAGACCGCTCCCTGGCACAACGCATCAAGGAATATTATGACGAAGTTGGAAAAGGAAAGTGAGGCATTAAGGTAGCCTCTATTCAGGATGGCACAGTGAGCCTCGCTTGTCAAATCATAGCTGGAAATATCGTAAGAAAGCACCGCCCCACATAGGTCACCGGGTTCGTGGTGGACCTCACACGAAAATGTGTGGAGGGAATGCAGATGAATTGAGAAAGTTACCTCCTCAATGAACTCGAGAAATACTACTACAAAGCTCAGAATCTGGGATACAAATTCCACTTCAGCTGGCTGATCGTTTTGATCACATTTTTTGCTTGGAAAATGCATGAAGGAGCCACCTTTCTGGAGATAGAACCATCAGAGCCGTTGGCCACTAGGTTTTCTACCTTGTGGTACATCAACGACATGCCAAAGCAATGACAGTCAAAATCTGTGTTCCATGCGTATTATCAACAACTGAAGGTTTCCATTGAAGCATTTTCGTACATGACACTGCACACCCTGCACCAGTACATACCGCTAGCCAAGTTCCTTGTAGATCCACATTTCATCTATATCACTCTGCACAAAGATGAGAACAAGGAAGAGTTACAGTCATATTACAAATTGACAGATGAGGACATGGGGAAGATAAAAAAGGAGTGGCCGAAGGAGTTCCTTGTACCCGTTGTTGATGCATAACTCTCCAACACTGACACCATAGGAAGCCCCATGGTCACCTAGGTTGAGCACATCGGACAGTCCATTGGGACAAAGAAGAAGAAAAAGCAGGAAGAAGTCTAGAATATAGATATTGATGAGGAGGAAAATGCCTCTGAATAAAATGGATCTGGCTCGCTAGGAGGAGGTGACAAAGCAAATGTACAAGAAGGAGGGGATGAAGGAGAAAATCAAGGAGAAGGCAAAGCTACACCACCGGAAGATCCCCCTCCTGAAACAACAATACCGCAGAAGAGGAAGGTTTCTCTCTAGAAACCTTTACCAAGAAAGAATACACGTGCTAGTAAGCCCCAGTTATAGGCCATGCTCATGGAAGACGACATCAGTTTGGTCCACGGAGCCATGGAGGATGCTTCCAAGGAAATATTTCAGAGATATGGAGTGAAGCAAGAGGAGCTGTATGGAAGGCTCGAAAAGTATTGAACGAAGAACAAAAATCCATTCGTTCGGTCCATGTAGTAACTATTGTGCCACATATTACGGAATTGGGGGATGAACCAACTCAATTGAGAAGACTTGCAGATGTGAAAGAGGCTCGACTTCATAAAGTACAAGAAGAGAAGGAGAAGGCTACAGAAGCCCTGAAGTATATGAAAATGAGAAAGAATAATTTCAGGCGATGATCCAGGAGGAAAAAGCCCAACTACAAAGAGAAAAGGAGAAACTACTCACAGAATGGGCCACGGTCAAAGAAGCAGTGAATAAAGCATGTCTCTCTGTGCCAGGCTTGGCACAAGAGGAAAATGATTCGGTCGAGGTTCAAGTGGAGAAGCTCGCTGAGACCATCCAACATCTTCAAGTGAGGATAATGAAGTTGGTGATCCAAGCACTACCGAGCACCTTGTAGGAGGTGCGTGACCAGAGGGAGGAAGACACTAAGAATGCAGTAATAAGGATAAGGGCTCTTACCTCAGAGTGAAAACAGTTGAGCGATATAAAGACGCAGACTTATGAATGCCTCGCAGAAGATCCAGAACTAAGGAAACTCGAAACACAGTTACAGGAAGCACAACATCAGGCTTTCTTCATGTAGATGTAGATGAAGCTACTCATCGTAGTTGAAATAATGACAAGATCTCAAGAGAAGTGTCTGGTGTAGCAACAAATTATTGCCAGCTAGGGTAGGGTAATGGAAGTCGCGTAGAAGCTACAACCTGTGCAGGATGAAGCCTGCAAGGTGTTTGAAGAAATTGAGGGACAAGGATCAAAATTGGACCAAGTGGTTGCAACAGTGGAACAACGCTTGGAAGGGACTATTACAGAGTAGATGATCCAGGAGTTCACTGAGTAGGAGGCTTAGGTGAAGCCACAAGTCAAGGCAACTCGAGTTAATATCGAGGCCTTCGAAGCAACATTTCCCATATCTGAGTGACTTAGGACAAGTCACAGGTGAGTGTTGGGGGCCTATTGGCCCTTGACCAAGTTTTGAGGAAACCTTGGTCAGGTTTGGACCACTTTTTGGACTTCGACAGGCTAGTCAAAGATGGAGCACCCAGGTAGAGCTGAGATCATGGATCTCACTTATTTTGCAAGCTATGTGGACCCAGTAAAGAGTTCTTTAGGGTTTTTGTAATGGGTTATGGGATGTTGGCCCATGGGATTACCCATGGTTAGGCCTTATTGTAAAAGTATAAATAAGTAAGAATGTATTGTAGAAAATAGTCGGAAGCTAAGCTAAGTGAAGTGAAGTTGTGGTGGCTAAGTGCAAGTAGTTTTGAGTTGCTTTGTGCAACATAATGTGTATGTAAGGCTCTGTGATCGATAGAGAAGTTGTCTCTGTGCCTTGACCTAAGTTTGGGAAGGAGGATCTGGTGCCCAGTGCGCAGATCTCCTGTCTGGTGCGAATCTTGGCTTTGTGGCTTAGTGCACAGGAGAAACTGAATGTTAAATAATAATAAAGAAGATGAAGCAGTTGGTGGAGGTATCCCCACACCGGTGTGAACCACATATATATTGTGTCTTTGGTTTCTTTGTGCTGTGTTGCTTATGTTATGAATCTGCTCAGTGTTTTACTTATTATGAGTGTTAGATAGATCTGTTGATGCTTAGTTCTTTATTTGTGTTAAGGATGAATGAATGTTATATCTAACTAAGTGCTAAGTGTTAAATGATTGAAGTATATTTGTTGTTACTATGCCAATCCTTATTAGGGTTTGTTCTGCGATGTTAATGAAGCTAATGAACTAATACTTATCATCTTCAAAGTGTTAATAGAGTACTCTATAGAGTGTTATTATCACAGATCTATGTCCCAGCTTGGTTATAGATACCTGAGTCTTGCAACCCCCCTTGCTTCTACCTCATGTGAGACTTCTCCTTCTTCATAGGTGTTTCCGAAAGGGACGGTAGTTAGGGTTTTGTTGGTGCGCTGTTGAAGCGTTGAACCCTGGTTCTGCCCCTGTGCCAACAAGTGCGATATAGAAAGGCATAATACTACTCCATATACACCTCAATAGAATGGATTTGCTGAAAAGGATGAATAGGATACTGATGGAAAAAGCAAGGTGCATGCTCGGTGGTGCCGACCTAGGGAAATAATTCTTGGTAGAGGCAGTGGGTGCTGCATGTTACCTGGTCAATACCCTCATCAACACTGGATGAAAAGGCTCCACAAGAGGTATGGACTGGTAAGAAACCTTTTCTCACACATCTCAATGTGTTTGGCTCTGAGACCTATGTTCATGTTCCAAAGGAAAACAAGAGTAAGCTGGATAAGAAGGATGAAAAGTGAATCTTTATTGGGTATAAATATGGTCTTAAAGGTTATAATATTTAGAACCCAGAAAGTAAGATGGTTGTGTATAGCCGAGATGTGGTATTTAGAGAAATAAAATATGTTTTCAAGTAGGATGTCCTACCAAGGAAGGAAGAAAAAAAAAATAGAGTTTGATTTAAAAGACGATGAATCAGACTCTACAGAAGAACATGAATAGAAAGAAGAATATCCTCATACTCTAGTATTGAAGAGATCGGTTTGGGAAAGAAGGCAACCAAAAAGGTATACTCCACCTAATTTTCATTCAAATTTTGCTTTGTCTATTATTGATGATGATCCTAAAACTGTCATGGAGGTAGTGGATTCAAAGGATGAAAAACTTTGGAAAAAGTCCATGGATGAAGAAATGACATCCTTGGATAAGAATGAGGCTTGGGATCTAGTGGAGCTATCGACTGGAAGAAATCACATTGGAAGAAAATGGGTATTTCAAAAGAAGTTGAATCTAGAAGGAAAAGTGGAGAAATACAAAGCTCGGTTAGTAGCAAAGGGTTATTCCCAGGTTGAGGTAATTGATTTTGGTGAGATTTTTTTTCCTGTTGCCAAGTTAACTTCTATTAGATTTATGTTATCTGTTGCTACTGCATTTTATTTTGAGGTAGAATATATGGATGTGAAGACAACATTCATACATGGGGATCTGGAAGAAGAAATCTATATGAATCAACTAGAAGGATTTGCTGTGAAGGGAAAGAAGGAGTTGGTATGCAAGCTGAAAAAGTCCTTGTATGGTTTAAAACAATCACTAAGGATGTGGTATAAAAAAATTGATACTTATATGTTGGGACTTGGTTTCACAAGAATAAAAGAGGATCACTGTGTGTATTTTAAATTAATTGGTGATCATTTGATTTATTTGGTATTGTATGTGGATGACATGTTTCTGATAGGAAATAACAAGGAGATTATCCAGGGTGTGAAAACTCAATTGTCCTATAAATTTGACATGAAGTATCTCGGTGCTGCAAATTTCATTTTGGGAATGGAAATTAAAAGAGATCGAAAAAAGAGGAAAATCTGGTTAAATCATGGAAAATATGTTGAGACAATATTGGAGAGGTTTAATATGAAAGAATGTAAACCGGTCAAGGTCCTTATTCTTTTTGGTGTAAAGTTATCTATGGATCAATGTACCAATACATAGGAAGAGGAGGAAGACATGTCTCGTGTTCCATATGCGAGTGTAGTTGGAAGTTTGATGTATGCAATGGTATATACTAGACCGGACATTGCACATGTAGTGGGACTTTTGAGGAGGTATATGTCAAAACCAGGGAAGGACTATTGGACAACAGTAAAAAGGGTTTTCAGGTATTTGTGTGGAACTGCTAGCTATGGATTGTGCTACCAAGGAAGACAATGATTGAACAAAGTGTTGGAAATACGTGTCTTTGTGGATGTAGAATGAGCTGGAGATCTGTATCGTAGGAGATATACAAGTGGGTATGTGTTTAACCTATTTGGAGGAGCAATCAATTGGATGAGAAAAATATATTATGTAGTGGCACTTTCAACTACAGAAGCTGAATACACGGAAGCCACTCATGCAATCAAGGAAGCAATATGGTTATAAATATTGTGTTCAAGTATTGGGTTGGTACAACAAGCTGTAAGGATATATTGTGACAGTCATAGTGAAATTTTTCTGGCGAAGAACCTAACTTATCATTCAAAGACAAAGCATATTGATGTTCAATATGACTTTGTGAGAGACACGATTGAAGAAAATAAAGTGCTGATGATGAAGGTGTACACTTTGAAGAATGTTGTAGATTCATTAACAAAATATGTGAGCACTGATAAGTTCTCTTGGTGTAGAGGATCTATGGGCATTTCTTCCCTAGATTGTTGACTATTTAACCATGTAACCTCATGTATGAAAATAAAACAAGAAGTGGGAGAGTGTTGGGTATGTGTTATTTTTTGCATCAGGAAACATGTTGCCTTTTTTGCCTCATTTTTCGTGTCACCTCAATTTTTGTGTCCATTGTTGGGCGATTTTTCGGCACATGGTTTTTTGCCAATGTTTTACTATTTTCGGTTAAGGAATTAGGGTTGTTGACTAATCTAGGTCATTGGGTTAGGGTTTTGGATGTAGCTGGATCCTATATGTATATTGTATTGTAAACAATGTATGTTGTGAATGAATATAGAATATGTTGGTTTTCCTGGTTTGGGTTTCCATGGGAAAAATATTTGTGTAATGTGTGTATTTCCCATTGTATCTTTTTTGTTCTTTTACTGAAAATCTGTTTGTAGTAAATAATTGTACAAGGTTAAAATCTACATCCTTGACACTTTCTGTTAGCACCATAAGTCACCTCTAGATTGCAGTAGAGGTAATCCCAGTACCCATCAGGTTATATGTCACGATTAATGGATTTAAAGAGGTCAAATGGGTCAGACTCAAGAGAATATCATTTTAACTCAGAAAACTGGGGCATTATGCATAAGCAAATGAGGTCTTGATCAACTTCAACTAGTAAGTTGTAGTAAGGGTCAGTAGGAGGAAGAAATTGAGGAGAATATGTAAAGGTTTTCTCTCGACATCAGTTCTTCCAGCAGCCTAAGGAGGAAAAACTCTGAAAACAAGATCCTCTTGAATTTGAAGTTTCAGGAAATTGAAAACGCTATAACTACACTGCAATCAAACATCCATTACAACAGAGTCACCACAATCCATGCGAATCCTTCAATCATGAACATTCAGTATCAAACGAAAATAAGATGGGAATAGAAGTTGACTTTCATTAAACAAGAAGTCTCAAATCAAGTTACATAACCAGAGAACTAGAGCTTCATTAAAACATTACAATACGTGAGCTTAGCTCAACCATCGACCCTTACAAAATATCAAAATGACTCCTATATACTAAAAACATATTCGCCACTACTAGCAGAGGCGTGCTTGAGCTTCTCGTCCAATGCCATTGTAATGATCCCAAGCCAAATTCTTTCTTGGAATCACTAACTACTACTAATTTATTGAGTTATTAAGTGCATACAAGATTCATCAACACATGGAGATCGCAATATATTCAAGATGTAGAGCACAAGCAAAGATCTGACCTTTTTATTATGAGCAATGTAAGATCAATACAATAGATGACTGATCTGGCATAAACCTCGGATGGCCGTACAAGCAATAGATATGAGCTGCTACAAAATGCTCCCGCTAAAATAATGCCTCCAAAGGCTGAATAAGAAATGAAGATCAATACAAGTAGATCTGAATGCCAAACTCTCCAGCTGAAGAATGCCATGCTCCAATAGAAGGCTGAAACCCTCAATAACTCGGCCCTGCTGCCAAAAGTGTCCAA
>SNQJ01S0000547.1:342547-356445 GCA_010110895.2 Picea sitchensis
AAGAAAAGAATATATGTTTTCCTATTATAAAGAAAAATAAAATAATAAAAAATATATATTATTACCAGTGAGCACGTACATCAATATCCACCATTTACAACCGTGAAACCACAAGTTATTATGTACAACATTTTTCATTGCAATTCTACTGTTGATTATACCAATCCATACAATTGCCATAGAAGTAAAAGGGTAAATTTCCACCATTTAACAAAAAGTCATGACCTTTTCTAAAACAAAACAGAAAGGAAAAAAATTAATTAATTTTAAGAAGTGAAGAATATATGGTGAAAAATATAAAAGGAGGATATATAATAAAAAAGTCAAAAGTTTTAATTAAAAAAAATGTTGTTTTAAAAGTACACAAATTCAGTGAGTTAAGGAAGGAGTATAACTAAAAGAGTTATTTTGGAATGTGTGAAGGCAATATTAAATTATTTTTCATTAATTACCAAGGGAAAAAAGAAGAAGAGATTAAGTGAATATAAAATTACTTTTGGTAAAGTATAAGAAAATATTCAAATTTTTTAAACTCTCTATATATAAAAAGAAGAATTATCAAGGATTATTTTCTTAAAAGAGTATAAAGGAATATTAGAGGAAGATACATATTAAGTCAAGAATCTCAAGTCTTATTATTATTAAAGGGATATTATAACAATTATAAAGTCATTTCAAATTAAATAATGGATTTTAAGGAAGGAATATTTTCTCGTAAAAATAATCTAATTAGATGGATCAAATTATTGATATTTACAGGAAATATTTAATAAAAATAAATTAGCATCCACATTTGTCCAGATAAGAAGAAAAATCACATCAATGTCCATTTGGAGAATCAAATAATAATTCCAAAGACAAGTGTAATCAAAACAAAATAACTTTTTGGAAATAAATATGACATCAAGGACTTATCGTTGACACTCGAAGATTATAAACTCGTATCGAATTTTGAGGTTACAACTGTATATGAAGAAGAGGTTGATATAATCCTTGGTTCAACTTGGTTAGAGACGTTGGGTATCTTAATATTAAACTTTGAGAAAAAGTTTTTAATGTTTTCTTACAAGAAGAAAAAAATAACATTACATGATGTCTCAGTGAAGTCAGATTCAATATCTACATCAAAATATCTTGATTAGATATCCAAAATGCTACTTTTGGATAAAAAACAATCAATACTTGAGATCCAAAAAGAGTGTGACAAAATTATCATAGATAAAGATGCAAAAAATTTTCATTTAAAGAACCATAATCAAAGTTTGGAAACACAAATCAAGAAGTTGAAGAACGAGAATAAATCACAAAAGGAAAGGTTAGAAAAAATCTACAGTAAAGACGTAATGACCATTGAAGAAACAGTACTTGAACCTATTGAAATCAAGAAGCTTCCAGTTAAAAATATCTAGACCTCGAAGAATGGAATAAACATTGATCTAGTTGAATTACCAATAGTATCAAGAGTTGAAGAGAGATCCAACAAACAATATTCAAAACAGATTCAGGTGCCTTATCATCATTTCAATCACAAGATTTGTTATGACTAACAACAAAGTCAAGAGGAATATGAACAATGTTCTTTTTACCGACAACTAAACTACAACATTGTAAAAGAAGAAAGACAAAATAGACAACTTGTATGGAAGCATGAAATGAGAATCCCTGTCAGAACAATCGATAATGAAACAGTTCCAATGAAGGTATATTTGGGATGGGTCACTCCCAAAAAGATGAAACACATCAATTTAGGAATTCGAAGGTTATATCATCTTTTTTCGTCGAGAGTCACAACTACAAGCACAAAATATTTGAGAAGACATCGAGTGCAAGAACAAAAGTTAAAAGGGAATACTTCCAATGATTATGCTTTGAGGACAAAGAATTTTTAATGGGAAGGCAATGTTATGAACATAAATATACATATAAAATAGATATTAATAACATAATAATTAAATGATAATTACTAATTATTAATAATGAAATGACATGTCTCAAAGGACATGACTATTGGTTAAGGGAACCCTTGTGTGGGTATATAAACAAGCCCTCATTCTCATTTGTAATCATCTTACTATTCATTCTTATACATTATATATATATTTGGTCGTATGGATTTGATTACTATATTCCAGATATTTTGGATTATTTGTGCGTGATGAACTTTATTCGTCTCAGAGAGGATTATGAAATCCAAGGAGCAAAAAGAATACTTCAAAATCAAGTTAATGCAGATATTGGAAAGAATATACAAGAATATGAATAAAGAGACCGAGTCAAGCAGATCAGGGAGCCATAAGTCTCCTTTTAAGAGGATAAGAACAAGAAGTATTGGCAGGCATCACCATCACTCTCCAAGGAATTCAACTGGGAGAGCACACAATAGTTCAAGTCCATCCCCTATCAGGAAGCACAAGAAAAGGTACGGGGTGGATGAGATACAGGGGGAAATGAAAAAAATCAAGCTTACTACTTTTGATGGTCAGCATAAGAAGGATGAGGATGCAGATACATGGTTGCTAGGCATGAGAAAGTATTTTCAGTTTCATAATTAATCTTCATAGGCATAAGATAGAATTTCTATTTATCGACTCAAGGAAAAATCATCAATGTGGTGGGACCAATTTGTGCAGGTACAACACATTGATGAGAAGAAGGCAAATTGGAGGGAATTCAAGAGGTATTTACAAAGGAAATACTTGACTAAGAGATACTATGATAATAAAATGAAGGAATTATTTGAACTCAAGCTTGGGAGTATGACCATAGATGAGTATGAAAGGATGTTTTTAGATCTGTTGAAATATGTTTCCTTCATCAAGGATGAGAAAGTTAAGATTCAGATATATTTGAGTGGGCTTCCATCATTTATCAGTGACATGCTATAATACGGTGATCCAAAAACATTGGAAGAAACCATAAGAAGGGCTAAGTGCCTTTATGATTGGCATTAAGGGAGACCATATTACCAAAAATCTTGGGAATACAAGAAGAAAAGAAATATGAAACATAGGAAGAAGGGAACGAAGCCACAATTATTTAGAAATAACTCCCAAGGACATCCAACTTCTAAAGAATCCAGAATGAGAGAGACATTGGGGAAAAGATCAAGGAAACCACCTATTCAATGTTGGGGTTGTAAGGGATATCATATGTATAGATATTTTCCTTGCAAAAGTGAAAAAGTGAGGACTTCTCACAATGTAGAACAAGATGAAACAATGGAGAACATGGGAAGAAATTTACCTAAGATCTATGCAGCCCTAGACAAAAAGTAAGTTTAATTCCAGTCACATATGATTGACGTGGAATGTAAGATCAATAACCAACCCATTGTTATTTTAATTGATTCAGAAGCTAGTCATAGTTATATATATCCTAAGTTGGTGGATATATTTCAATTTTCAAGAAGAAAGCTTGGAAAACCTTGGATGGTGTAGCTAGATACAAGAGCTAAGAGAAAACTTAATGAGATAGTTAAGGCATGTCCAATGAGCATGAATGGATTGAACACTAGGGAAGATTTGAGCATCATACCTTTAGGTTCCTATGACTTCCTAATTGGTATGGATTGGTTGGATCAATATCATGTTGTCCTAGACTATTATAATAAGGAATTTACTTTCTTGGATGGGCAAGGAAACTTAAGGACAATACAAGGAATTCCCAGAGTAGTAATTGTCAGAGAAATTTCAGCATTGCAACTGAAGAAGGTTTATCAAAAAGGGTGTCAAATATTTGCATCACATATGGAAGGGACACCTACAGATAAGGTGTCAAATATTGAATATTATGAAGTCCTAAAAGTGTTTGAATATGTATTTAAAGAAATACCAGGATTTCCACCAAAAAGATATATTGATTTCTTCGTCAATCTGATGTCTGGAGCAACTCCAATATCCAATACCCCTTACAGATTGAGCACACCAGAACTGAAGGAATTACAAATGCAACTTGAAGAGATTCTGAAGAAGGGGTATATAATCCAAATTGTATCACATTGGGGGTTCCTTAGTATTATTTGTGAAGAAAAATGATGGAACTTTGAGACTTTGTGTTGACTTCAAGAAGTTAAACAAGGTAACTGTAAAGAACAAGTATACTTTGCCGAGGATAGATGACCATTCTAATCAGTTGAAAGATGCAAAAAATATTATTGAAGATTGATCTCAGGTCGAGCCGTCATTGAGTAAGAATTAAATAAGAAGACATCAACAAGACTTCCTTCAGAACAAGGTATGGTCATTATGTGTTCACAGTGGTGTCATTTGGGTTAACGAATGCACCAAATGTCTTCATGTGTCTCGTGAATGGTATATTCACGAATTACTTGGATAATTTTGTCATTGTCTTCTTGGATGATATTTTGATATATTCTAAGTCTAAAGAAGAGCATGACAAACACTTGAGAATGGTGTTACAGGTATTGAGAGAGAATAAATTGTATACCAAATTGAGCAATTGCTACTTCTTCTAGAAGCAAATTCACTATTTGGGCCATATCATTTTTTAGGAAGGAATAACAGTATATCCAGAAAAGATAAAGGCCATTGAAGGATGGCCAACACCAAGGAATGTCTCAGAGGTGAGATCATTCATGGGCCTTGCAGATTACTATAGTATATTTATTGAAGGATTCTCAAAGATTGCACACCCAATCACTTCCTTGCAGAAGAAGGGTGTGAATTTTGAGTGGACACGAGATTTTGAAATAAGTTTTCAACACTTCAATAATTTATTAACAATTACTCCAATACTAAGGATTGCTGATCCAAATGAAGATTTCATTTTATGAAATGATGAAAGTAAAGAAGGATTGGGTGGAGTCCTTACTCAGAATGGGTATGTGGTGTGCTATGAATCAAGGAAATTTAAGGAGCATGAAAGGCACTATGCTACTCATGATTTGGAGTTGGCAGCCATAGTGCATGCATTGAAGATGTGGAGGAACTACCTCATGGGAAAAATATTTGATTTGAGGAGACCATATTGGTCTGAAATACTTGTTTGGACAACCAAATCTAAATGCCAGGCAGAGCAGGTGGTTAGATTTCATCAACAAATATAATTTTGATATAAAACATATCAAAGGTAAAGAGAACAAGGTGGTTGATGCACTCAAGAGGAGGGTGCAGGAGATGCATTTAAAAACCATTAGCATGTGCCTATCAGGTTTGAAAGATAAAATTCTAGAATCTGCAAAATCAGATCATAAATACATGGAGGTAAAGGAAAAACTTCAGCAAGGTAATTTACAACAAAAAGTTGAACACTATAATATGGAAAATGATGAAATTATCATGTACAGGGGAAGAATTTATGTGCCAAATTATGTGGAATTGAAGAATATGATATTGGGAGAAATGAATAATGTACGTTATGCTGGACACCCAAGTTAGCATAAAACTATTGCAGCTGTCAAGAGCTAATATTATTGGTCAGGAATGAAGAAAGAAGTTGTTGATTTTATTGTCAGGTGTTTGTAATGCCAAAATCTCAAGGCTGAGCATAAACACCTAGCTAGTTTGTTGGATCCATTTCCCATACCTGAGTGGAAATGGGAAGTTTTAACATTGTATTTTATAACTAAAATACCAAGAAATAGTAAGAAGCATGATTCTATCATGGTAGTGGTTGATAAGCTTACCAAAGCTTCCCATTTTATTACAGTAAAGCTCACTCACAAGGAAGATAATGTAGATCATATTTATCTAAAATAAATAGCTCGATTACATGGAATTTCCAAGAAAATTGTGTCTGACAGAGATCCAAAATTTACGTCAAATTTTTGGAAAGGATTATTCAAGGGATTTGGAACAAATATACATTTTATCATAGCTTATCATCCAAAGCCACATGGGTAGATAAAAAGGGTGAATCAGGTAATAGAAGATATGTTAAGGATGTACGTGATGGATAGACCATCCAATTGGGAGGATTATTTGCACTTTGTTGATTTTTCTTACAACAATGGGTACCAAGCATCCCTAAATATGATCCCATTTAAGGCACTTTATGGAAGAAAATGCAACACACCAGTGAGATGGGACAACTCTGCAGACAGAGCAGTGGTTGGTTCAAAACTACTTAGGGAAATGGAAGAGCATATGATGAAAATAAAACAAAATTTAAAGGATACCTAGGACATGAAGAAAATATATGATGATAATAACAAAACACACAGGGAATTTAAAGTGGGTGACCATGTGTTCTTGAAAGTAAAGGACAACAAAAATTCCCTGAAGTTGGGAAATTGCTCAAAGTCGACAGCTCGTTTTTTGTGGGCCATTTGAAATCCTGGAAATGATTGGACCTGTATCATACATGATTTCCTTGTCTACATCAATCTGTATTCATAATTTATTCCATGTATCATTGCTTAAAAGGTATGTACCGAATACTAATCATGTCATTGGTTGGAATGTGATTCAGGTGGAGAAAGAATATGGTTTTCAAGTTCATTTGGTGTGCATATTGGATTGGAATATAAAGAAGCTCTAGAATCGATCCATAGGTATATTAAGGTCCAATGGATCTGGTACGACCCTAAGGATGCAACTTGGGAGCATGAGGATGCTATGTGGGTGGAATACCCACATCTTTTTTAAGACTTTTAAAATTTTGGTTGTATATGTGTATATATTGCACTGAGGACAATGCATAAATAAGGGGGAGGGGAATGTAATACCCCTAAGTTGAACCCCAAGTTTACATATAAATGTAATTGTAATTTAAATATAAGCTATTTATTTGATGGTACAAGATATTTGGTTTTCTTGTGCCTACATTGAGTTAATGCATGTAAATATTGCACCAAAGGAGTGTGCACATTATAAAAGGAATATATAGAAAAAAGTAATGTATTTACCACACATCTGTGTAAGTGCACAGGGATAGCGCACTAAAATAAGAACAACTTAATGTATATAGCATGCATAGGTGTAAGTTTGTGGGGATGACACACTAAGAGAAGAATGTGCAGATCTTGGGATTCCACACACATTGGATTAGTGCATGATTTTAAAGCCATTGAGTCTTCTTTGTATATATATACTATGTTATGATGCACACATGTGTAAGTGCACAAGGGTGGTACACTAAAAGAATACTGAGCACATCCCAGTATTTCTGTGCACACCGGTTTAGTGCACGATCTTTGTGTTTTTTAGGCTGGTGAACCTAGATGCAAAAATACCAGTGCTTCTATACTGAAAATGTAAATGTAATCACATGCAAATATAATGAAAATACATCACTATGGAATACCAACCATGTAAAAGAGTATGGGGGGATAAAATCCACTAGTTGAGGTTAAGGGGGGCTAAGTTAAGGGGGATTAAACCCAAAAGGAATACTATATTAATATTCCTTAAAGTATATTGTAAGGATATTATTTTATCCTAATTTTGAAGGAGGGGGACAAGTGGACCCAAGGTATTTCTCAACATGACAAGTGTCAATTTGGAACATGCATTCATATAGTTTGGACTTAGTACATTTTTCCTATCATTTCATCATCATTTAGGCTATGACTGAACTGTCATCCATATCTAGATTTTACTGTCGCATATACATGTACCTTGATTAGCTTGGAGAGATGGACTAAAGATGTGGGTTGTCAGGCCCATAGGACATTGCATTCTCTCAAGGTGAGAGAATTGTAGGGGATTATTTTCCCAAGGTGTCAAACTACGGAGACAAGTCTCTAATACTTCCTGTACTGCCTATTGTTGAAGCTCGGAAGGGAAGTGGGTAGTCAAAGGACTGTTGAGAAGAGAAGGGGCACACTTCCTGGGGTGGGGAAGGCATGTGGGGAATGAGGGACTGTAGGCTGTCAGTATGAATTGACAGCTGTGATGGAGTTTCCTATGAATGATTCACCTATGGTTGAGTCACCTGTGACTGAGTTTCCTGTGGCTAAGTTACCTATGATTGAGTCAGCTGTGATAGAGTTCCTGTGGTTTGAGATACTTTATCCAAACCTTACTAGGTGGATTTTAGTCCTAGCTTAGGGGTGACCCACTACTAAGAGTTATGAGAAGTGTGATCTAAGGATGGGAGGAACATGGAAGTTATGCACGCACCTATTTTCCTTTATTCAAAGATAAGTGTCAATTGTGTGTTAAATCATGTGTTGCAGTAATAATTATGAATTTTCTTTCATGGGTTTTTCTTGTATATGCTGCATGTATATTTTTGTTATGATTATGTATAAACTTGTGCATTGCAGAGTATTTTTATGCTTTAATTAATATCCGATCAATTCTATTGATTTTATGGTAATGGAGACATTACATTATGGTATAAGAGTTGAAAAATGTTTAAGTGGCATAACCCAGTTGGTGGTTGAGTATGTTACACCTAGTATGGATCCGACTATACTCCTTACCACAAGAGTATTGAGAGGAGGAAATCCTGGAAGGAATATGAAATGTCCTAGGATCCTTTGTTAAAGTATCTAAAATCACCAAAAAAGTTAAATATACCTCTTATGAAAGACTTTGTGCTTATATCAATGTCTCTCAAGATCTTTTAAATTCAATCTGTCTTAGATATCAAGATATTGAATGGATACAACCGATATATTATAAACATATTCCATTCATAAGTCATAAATTTCATGATGATCCAAGTGGAAATTGGTGGTCACCCACCTATTCCATTGGCTCAAATTACATTTTTCCCATCTTCGTAGTTTTTATACATTTTTTTGGGTCCCACACTTTTGGGGTTGTTTTGATGCCCTAAACGACATTTTATAGGCTCGAAAACACCTATATTATTAGTAAAGGGAGATGCTATGCTGAATGAAATGTGTTGTACTCAGCTAGACCTTTCCGACGAAGTATCAGGCACCTCAAATGGAGTTCATATGCAAAAGTTATTCTCTCGAGAAGTTGACATATCAACTACCCCCATCGAGAACCAAAAACCTTTTGGTGTTTCATCTCTCGAGGTTAGGGTTTTGGATGTTTAGGGTTTTCTCATTTATTATTTATGTCAAAAGGGCCATTGGATCCTAATTGTAATCAACTTCTTGTAAATGAGCATAACCGACACATCTCTTCCCAAATATAAGCTACCACCATTCGCTAGAAATTTTGGTTGTGACGTTTTAACAACATATTTCATATGTTTCATGTTGTTCTCATAGATATTGGTCATTTTTTAAATTATGTTTACTCATATGGTCATCGAAGGTGCATTTAATCAACATTTCCAACATGCAACACATTTGAAGGCATTGTTGTATATTATGAATTTGATATGTGTCAATATCATTTCTCTCATAAGGTTACTTGTATCTACTTCACTCACCTTACTTTGAACAATGCACAACTGTGAGTCTTTGGGTGTGACCTCACTCAAATTGGTTCACCTTCCTTGAAATTGCAGCATGGGTCTTGAAAGCACTTTTTTTATGGACAACATGAAGGCAACAAGAAACAATGTAGAAAGAAGAAGCTTAGAGGAAAAGGGGGTTGGCATAATATCTGAGAAAAATATGGCCTTCATTGTACTCATTGCGGAATGAATGGGTCACATGAAGTGACAAATTGCATAATCCCTTGGGAGAAGATTAGATAAGAGAAAGGTAAGACCTAAAAAACAATGGAAGGTAAAGAACACGTTCATTATGTTGTTTCCTACTGCAATATAGGATTAACTAAAGATATATTTAATAATTCATTTGCTTCTTGGGGAGATTCATGGATTCTTGACGCATGGGAAACCTCTCACGTGAAATTTCGAAGAGATTTATTTAAAGAATTTGATGAAAATGTAGATGGCGTAGTGTACTTTGTAGATATATCAAGTCTTAAACCTTCGGGAATGGGTACCATCAAGCTTGAGTTTCCTAGACTCCTAGATTTTCTTTTGCACAATGTACTCTATATTCCTAAGCTGCAAATAATCTTGTTGTCCCTTGGGCACATCAAACAACAAATCCAATCTGTTGATATGTTTGGTGGTAAAGTTGAGTTAAGGAAGGATTCTGAAAACATGGTTTTCATGACCAGAATAGAAGATGGAATATTGTTGAAGTTGAATGGGACATATGCCCATACACACACTGGTGCATACCTCTCTCATCATGACTTAGGTATAATGCCATCTAGTCTTTTGTGGCATGCTATAGTTGTCCATATTAATTATGATAGTATTTGTTCATAAATAATGGTGTTTCTGGTTTTCCTACTATTCCTAGGAAATTGAAGCAATTTGATGCTTGTATCCTTAGAAAACACAACAAAAAATGCTTTCATGATTCTACTTCTACARCATATAGAAAACTTGAACTGACTCATTCTAATTTGTGCAGCCCTATGCCTATTCCTTATGAAAATGGAAATACATATTTAATTATCTTTATTCATGATTACACCAGAATGTGTTGGGTGTATTTTTTGAAAGATAAATCACAAGCTATAGAAACATTTAAAATTTTTCATGTATGGATTCAAACTGAATCTCAGTCTCGTATTGAATCTCTTCACACTGATAATGGAAGATAATATACTTCTAATGAATTTAAATATACCTTCACCACCGTGGGATCAAACATAAAACCATAGCTCCATACAATCCCCAACAAAACGATGTGGTTGAACGAATGAACATGACACTCCTAAATATGGTTCATTCCATGATGTTTTTCAAGAATGCTAAATTGATGTTTTGGGATGATGAAATTCTATGTGCATTTTATGTCAAAAACAATTGTCCGTAGCATACTATCAAAAAAAAGACTCCATATGAAATGTGGTATGGCCACATTCCTTCAGTGAGGCATCTCAGGGTCTTTGGTTCCACCTACTATGCCTTGATTCCTAAGGAGAAATGAAGCAATCTTGATGCAAGGAGTAAGAAGTGCATCTTCTTGGGGTATTGAAATACCACCAAAGTGTTTTGTATTTACAATGAGACAAACAAGAAATTCATACTTTCCAAAGATGTGATATTTCTTGAATCCACCAAGAATGATGAAATTGTTGAGAGGTAGCTCGATCATTTGGATAGATTCACTTTTGTAAAGACATATCATGAATTTGATGATGATATTACACATCTTGAAAAGGGGAACCCTATCTCAATTCAGTCTCTAGAATCTCCTTATGAAGCACCATATTCCTCTAATGAAGAAGTTCCTACCACTTCATCAGAACATGAAGTTCAATTGGATTATGTGATTGAAAAGATTGAAAAGTTAAGGCTTTATGAGAACTCAACACCATCTTAATCAACTGAGAAACCTGGACCATCTCAGAAATGTCCACAAAAATGGCTCACTAAAACACTTGAAATTGTTCATCCCAATGAGGTTGGAAAGAAAAGAACTAGAATGACCTCAAAACAAGATGGAGGTAATGTAGATGATTCAAACTTAGGTGATGTAGATGATATGTATGTTTCATATGATTGTGAGTTGAATTTATATACTAACCTTGAACGAACTTCCTTTAAAGAAGTTGATTCTCATGATGAATGGAAAGAAGCCATGCAGAAGGAATATTATTCTCTCATCAAGAATGGGACATGGAAGTTGGTGGAACCTCCATATGGAACCAAACTGATTGGATTCAACTAGGTATTCAAGAACAAGTACAGATTAGATGGCACAGGGTCTTCACTCAGTGAACCTGTGACATAGCTCCTACATTCATGAGATATTAAAGTATACCCATAATTTCACTAGATATTGATAAATAGCTCCCAAAATTATTTTTTTGAACCCCCTTCCCAATACATCTTTCCAATAAAATAAACCCATATTTTAACTAGATAACCCTTTTTATACTCCCCAATACATATAAACCCCTTGAAATCGCACATCCCCTACCCCCAATATCTACAATATATTTTCCTTATTTTTCACAATTAAAAAAATCCCTTTATGAATGAATGTGATATGATATTGGTTAATAGGGTGAAGCCCCCTGTGTCAGATGACTCGCTTCACAAGCATAAAACAAGGCTCTGTTAGACAATTGTCTTAGGTTGATGGACAATTGGTTTGGAATGTTTGTTTTCATTGATGTCAAACCTTGGAGAGTGATATGGTAGATTGATGTCAACCCTTGGATATTGATGTCAACCCTTGGAGAAGTCTGGTAGTGAATTCTAGTAGTGAAAAGGTATGGGTAAGGGACCTGAGTTTGTTTGAGGTATAAAGGAATGAATATCAATGAATATACAAGTAAGCCTATTATATATGGATAGTACACATCATTCCATTTCCGATGATATGTGGAATGCCACGTGGCTCCTCACAGTTAGTGAGAGATGGCCTTGTGAAGTTGGAGAACCCTCAAGAGAATTCTAGAAGCCCCTAGAAGATTAACAAGAAGTCAATTATTCTAGAAAGTCTTCAAGAAGATTCCTAGTTAATGTGGTTGCAAGGAGAAATTAATTAAATAATAATATTGACAAAGTGGTTAAGTGGACAAAGTGTTTAAGTAGACAAAGTTGGCTAAGTGGACAAAGTTGGCTAAGTGGACTAAGTGGTTAAGTGGACTAAGTGGTTAAGTGGATACTTCTAGAGAAATCTAATTGGAGAGTATATATAAGAGATAAAGCGTCTCACATTAACACATATTGAGAATATTGAATATTTTCAAGTGACTGAGGTAATCAAAGGAGATCTAAGGATAAGTTCAGAGGGACGGTGAAGTAAAGAAGGCTGAAATTCAAGGGAGGATAAAGTCTTTTGATGATTCTTTCAAAGGTATGTTATTTATAGGTCATCTCACCCTTTTCGCAATAACTTTTTTTATAGAATGATTCAGATCGCGAAATACGGAATTTGTTGAGACAAAATATCCAAGTAATTGCGATACAACTTCCATCTTGTGGGTTGTTGCATTTTTCTAGTTACACTCTATGGAAGATAGGGTTTATGGCTAGTCCTGAAACTAGTCTAAAACAAGTGTTCCAGGTAAAAATACCATAAATTATTAATAACAAATCCAAATTTAGCGAGACCAAATGAATTGGTTAGAGTACATTATTTAGTTTTTTGTGTATCATTTTCAAATCCATACATGAAATATTTCGTGTGTGGCATGATTTACAAGTCCACTCTCTAGAATAAGCCATAATTCAGCAAGGTCTACCATTTTTGATATAACTCCTTTTATGGGAGGTTCCAAGCAGTGAAACCTAGAGGAATTGTAGAGAAAACATTGAATAATATTTTGTAACATTATCATACCTTCACTCTCTACAGGTACAGAATTATGCTATTTGTAAGTTAATCTTTGTGAATAATCCAAAAAAAAAAAAAAGGTATTGTGAGACTTAGGTAAGGGTTGATGCAGATAACATTATTTATTTTTGAAGTTATTGGTATAGTTTGAGGATGAATATTAGTTAGGATTTGTGTTAGGCAGAAATATTGTCGTTTAATTCCATTGTAGTATTTTCCCAACTATTTAATTTGTCAATTCGAGGTTCATAGGCTTGCGAAGAACACACACTATATATGCAGGATTGAAGTAGAATTAATCTAATCTAAATTGCTGAAATGAAATTAATCTAGGAAAGCATCAAAAGACTAACTAGGAAAGTAGGAAATTACATACGGAAAAAAGCAATACAACATGTGAAGAGTTGAACGACAAATGACATATGTGAGGTCACACCATAAACCAATCTCAAATTATATTACAAGAGTCAAATGACAAACCATGAAAGAATAACAATGAAAGAATCAAAGCGAAGAATCCTCTTCTCCTAATTACAAGACTAAATTATGAATTACATGATAAATTATGAATAACATCCTCCAATTACAAATAACATGATGACCTTCATGAGGAGAGAACACTCTCTTATATACATGAGTGCCATAATTACAGATCCACTATTCTCTCAACCACTCTCAACTACTTTCCCATTAT
>SNQJ01S0000547.1:356495-374587 GCA_010110895.2 Picea sitchensis
CAATCCACCACCTTTTTCTATGTATTACTTTTTCCAAACCACGACTTCAATTATGGTACCTCTCAAGAAAATTATCGCCCGAGCACGTCGTTTCCTCGCAATGGACTGTGGCCATTGATATTGTGATATTGGGTGAGGATTTACGATCATCGACTCAAATCTTCCCTCTTCAGATCAATGGATCATATCTTCCCTTTTTTGAATCGACGACTAAGATATTCTTCGTGATTCGGGCTTCAGACTTTTCAAACTTCAAACTTTATTTGCCCCAAGAAAATCCTCTAGAGTTAAGGATTTGACGACGCGTGGCCTCCAGAATCAGATGACCGAGATCCTCTTTGGGACTTCAGCCATTTTTCTCTGGTGCTATATTTCGTGCAATTTTTGACTCCCAAAATCCCGTGAGCGGCTAATCTGAACTTTGAATGGAATCTCCTCCGCTGAAAACTGATCTTGCTCACTCACTTGATTTGAGTCCATATTAGACCACTCCAAGTGTTGCTTTGTTCTCATGGCTGCAACTTGCGATCCTTGACAACTTAATGTGATAGCAATTTCAATATTTAGGGAGATGTTGAAATTACTCGAGCCAAACCTGGTTTACAAAGGGGAAGAAGCCATGAATTTTCTAAAAATAAAAAATAATGGAATAGAACTTCTTCAAGAATATTTACATAACCCCGCATCAATGCCAGAAGACATAAATAGGATTCAAGTAAGTTCTTTTAAAAATACTTATAAATAAATTGCTTGGTTTTTTACTCAAATTGCTAGACAAGACTCTAAAGAAACCATTCCTTGATTGGAATTGTATATATTGCATTTCACAGTTCACGAAAACACAATCTTCGATTGGGTGAAGATTATTTCAAATGCGATTACTACACAATTGACAAATTTCAACACTGAGAAGAAATCTTATATGTCATCTTATTTGGTATTTTCTATCACCTATTGTCATACTTTTAAGGGTTTAAATATTACGAGAAGGGTAAAAGTAAAGGTGGACCCTGTGTCAACCATTGTTAGGCGGAAATATTGTCATTTAATTCCATTGTAGTATTTTCCCAACTATTTAATTTGTCAATCCGAGGTTCACAGGCTTACGAAGCACATGCACTATATATGCAGGACTGAAGTGGAAGTAATCTAATCGAAATTGCTGAAATGAAATTAATCTAGGAAAGCATCGAAAGACTAACTAGGAAAGCAGGAAATTGCATAAGGGAAAAAAAATACAACATGTGAAGAGTTGAACGACAAATGACATATGTGAGCTCACACAATAAATCAATCTCAAATTATATTACAAGAATCAATGACAAAGCATGAAAGAGTAACAATGAAAGAATCAAGGCTAAGAATCCCCTTCTCCTAATTACAAGACCAAATTATGAATTACATGATCTCTTATGAATAACATCCTCCAATTATGAATAACATGATGACCCCCATGAAGAGAGAACACTCTTATATACATGAGTGTCATAATTACAGATCCACTATTCTCTCAACCACTCTCAACTACTTTCCCATTATGACAAGATATGATCCCTTCAAATCCTCCATACATCTCTCACATATCTTAGATAAGATATGCCAACCAAATCTTCCATGATCTTCTCCTTGAGATCTCTTTCAAATCTTCAAAGTTTGAAGATGTAATTCGAATTTGAGGATAGGTGGTGAATTTTGACTTTGTTGAAATATTCACATATGCCTGCACACATCATCAAACTCATCCAACCTTGATATATAATGAAAATATGTTATTTTTCTAATATTTAATCACAAATTCACTTATAATACTGAAATGAATACAATGGAAAATAATAAGGAGAAACTCACATATATTTATGAAAATGGTATGATGGAAGGTTAATGGGACGATGAAATGTAAGGAATAATGAAGGGAAAGGTGGATGAAAATAGGACATTTTTGAGGCCCAACAACCATCTGGTATCAAGCTTTGTGGAGGCAGAATGCTGGCCACCATTTACATGAAGTATATAATGATTTTGTGTCTAAATTTAAGAATCTGTTATTTGGGAAAGATACTTCCCGACTCTCATTGGAGGCATCAACTTTTCTGAGAGGGAAAGGAATTCTTGAAAAAATGGATGATTACAATATCATCAGGGTTTTCTGTTCTAACGAAAAACCCATTTTTCTTCCATATTATATATCTAATAAATTGTTTATTATTGAAATAGCTAGATAATAGAAATTCTAGTTTCACACCTTTTCTTAGAAGAGAAAAAAGTAATTCATACCTCTTCCTTGGAAAGTTGGTGAAATTATTCTTAGAGGAATTTCCAAGATTGACGAATATGCTTCCTATTTCGACCATTCCAACTTGAGATATGCAAAAGAAATTAAAGGGTTTGATCCTAGTCATCTTTTTTACAATCATTTGATTTAATTCAGGCTCATCCCTGCACTCATAAACTCATTTGTAAGTGGAGAAGAGGAGAATGATAGCCATGACCCTAATATTCAAGAAGCTGACAAAGATTCAGATGATATAGAAACTATCATAAGTACCACAAAACATTACAAGGAAAGAGGTAAGCCCTCAGATGAGAAGAATTCTAAATCTGCAGTTGTTTCTCGAAGAAATGTTCTACCCAAGATAAACCCTTAGCCTGAGACATCACAACAAGGAAAAATACATAGTAATAATTCAAGGGATGATGAAGAAAGAAAACCTTCTCAGGGGAACTTAGAGAACCCCCAAAAATTAAATATTAAAAGAAAAAGAACTAATTCACAACAAGAGGGAGGAGAAACACATGCACCTGAACATGATTTACTACTGGATAATATGGACCTGGATGTGGATATTGATAACATCACCTTCCTAGACAAAGAGAAGATGATGTACACCATATTTCTACACTTATGGTCTAGTATGAGATATTCTCTAATGAAGGGAATTTTTCTATACAAAATGCCTCATTTGACAGAGACTCTAAGAAATTGGTCTTTGAAAGAACCACAACGAGTAAACGTGGAAAGTTGTGGTCTACCATTGATACACAAAACATGTTTCCTTCTAGATTGTCATCCATTCACAAAGTTACAGGGGATGCACTGAATTTTTCAATTGCCAACATGGAGGAAGAAAATGCTCGGTTGAAAGAGAAAATTAAGGAATTGGAAGCAACTCTCATGCCTCCACCTATTTTGGCTTCAGTCATTGCCATGATTCAACCCGAGATTTTTTTTCAAGAAACCACAGATTCAAGTGCTAGAGTAAAAGGAATTTCAATCTTGATTATTTCCACTCGACATTTTGTCGAGGATAACATAAAGAAAATAATGTATTTGATTTTGGAATTATGGGATTTAGAAAAAATATTTTCCTCTATAGGCCTCATAATTGAAAACACTAGAGAATATTTGAATATAGATCTGAAAAATGATGAAGGTTTCTATATAGATGGAGTTTAATGTTTGTAGTAAAGGTTTCAACAATGAGATGAGAAAGCAAGAAGATTTACCTTCCCCGAGCCCCATCAAGTAACTAAATTCCCATTGGATTAAAATAACCAATGTATTGAAGGGATTAATAAATCAATTGATTGATTTTTCAAGAAGGAAGAAAAAAGCATACTAAAAAATTCTTGATTTAGATATTGCTGGTACCACTATTGAAGTCTTGAACCCTACGTTTATCTCAAATTCAATGCTCATGACTTGAAAACAATTCAAAGATAAAATTGAAGAATTAAAAAGGGCATCAACTGAAAAGTTTGATACTATGATTGAATTCACACATGATGATATTGACAACTGGCTTGTTGAGTATACCAATAAAAATGAAGATATATAGAATACTTTGCAAAAATTATCTTTTGATCATAGAGAAATCGAAAAAGATTTGCTTAATATTAAAGTAAAACAAAAAGCAATTGTTGTTGGATTATTGAGAGGGGGTGTGAATCAGTAATAGAGCAATTTAATAATTTTTCACCATAAAATGCAAGTGTTATATCAATGTAGAATTATCATCCAATATTTGTAGAGTAAATAAACAATGAACAAATGAACAATCATACACATACACAGTACACCAGTGTTTTTACGTGGAAACACAAAGCGGGAGAATACCACATAATGATTTTTCTTATATGTATTGAAGAATTATATTCATTGGAAGCACCAACTTCCTTTGTTTTCCAGCTGCAACTGGAAGGAGGCTCCAATCCCCTAGTTTCTTAGGCTACAACTTGAGGGAAGCTCCAACTCCCCAATTCTCTAGCCACAACCAGAAGGAGGCTACAACTCCCTATGTTCTCTGACTACAACCGGAAGGTGGCTACAACCACATGTCGTTGCCTCATCCAACCACCCTGACGTAGAAGTAGAATGATGGAACCACTATCATACTATCACTATGAGATATACCACTATACAACTATATCAACCTGTACCACTGACCTGCAACCAACCTATACAACTTTCCTGTAATCAATCTGTACCTGAACTGAACATGTGTCAACAAAATACAACAGGTACACGACCTATAGTGATGCAACACATGTTTGTATGTGACCTATATATTATGAAATCCACGTACGTACTTGACCAAACTGTTATGCAGCCTTCATATGCCTTCTGAAAACTAGGGTTTTCTTTCTCTTGAAAACTTCTAACCCTTTGTAACCTTTTCACATAGATCTATAACTTGTCACTGTATCCAGACTATAACTGTAACCTGTGCATGCATATTCATACATAACCTTTACCCAAAGCATATATATCTCTCTCTAGTCATGTGCCATATAGGTGTGTGTAATCATGAACAATTATAATAACCCTCACATGATCTAGTCATCAAATCCTTTCTGATATCCAACATCTCAATACATCAACCACTTCACAAATAAAAGATCTCAACCATGTACCACAAAACCCTTATCCATATGCCAAGAAATAAAAGATGTGCCTCAACAAGAAGTATCAATGATAAATATACCAACATTGTATTTCTGTAGATCTGACTTATACAGAAGATCCCATGCAACCACTAGTATTTCTAGGGAGAATTCTAAAATCTCCATAACCATTTGTCATGCATACATCAAAATCCAACCATTCATAGAAATAAGACATACCTTTTGAACCGATGGATAGATTTGATGTATATGAGCATTGTAGACCTTCTTGGGAGATTTATCTCAGAATATAAAACCTCTGCATCTTCATCTCTTCAAGTTTCCATGGCTTTACCAACATGTACACACCCTAATACACTTCTAGTCCACGTACGTATGCACCCTAATACATTGTCATCCCGCATACTCCTCAGTATGTATGCACCATAACACACTGTTAGTCCACGTACGCCTAAAAAATTAGGGTTTTTTAGTATTCGGTGTAATTTAGAAACTTTGGTCATCAACCCTTCATACTACCTCAGACTTTCACAACTTTAGATGTATCAATGAGTACTTGCAATAAGCCTTACACAACAAAATATATTCAATGTGTTCAAGTGTGATTAAATGAGAGAGCCTTGCCTCTTATTTATACTTTCATGTAGCATCCCACTTTCCTTATTGTAGGGAGTTCTCCATTAACTTTATTATTTAAACAATTTCTTTTGCAAACACTTTGACTTTTTGGGGCTTCTAGATGACTCATGAGGGTTCTCCAACTTCACATGGCCATAACTCTCTAATCGTGAGGAGTTATGTGACGTTCCACATACCACCGGAAATGGCATAACATGTACTATCCATCTAGAATAGTATTACCTGCAAATATACCAAAATTCATACCATTATCCATCAAACAAACTTGGGTCCATTACCCAAACCATTTGCTACCAGACTTTCTTCAAGGGTTGACATCAATGACAACTAACCCAATTAATCAACAATTGTTGCCCCGTTAAGGAATTATATTCAAGAATGGTTAAAAAATTCAATTGCCAAGATTTTCGAAATACCAACAGAAGCAGTTACAAATGGAAATCTAACCACAATAAGCAAGGGTAAAAAATAAACAACAACAAACAAATGAAGGAGAGAGATTCCATCATAGTAAGTCTATGTTGATCACATTTTTCTTTCCTTATCAATTTTCATCTAGTTATTCTTCTTCTTTAACTAGAAAAGTATAACCGAATCATGATAAACTTCCTCTTTGTCTTCTTTCCATATTTTGCTGTTCAAGATCCACCCATGCTCCTCTTTCTATTTTCATACTTTCGTGTACATGTTTTCTTTATGGTCCGCGAGAGCCCCAATCCCAGTCCATTGGATAAACGCCTTAATTTCATGCGTTGTAACATACATTATTATTTTTGAAAAATCCCAGAGAACTAATTCAAGATAATTTTGACTATAATTTATAACTCTGAATTTTGACTATAAAGTATTTGAAATTGGTCTATCATAATCTTCTTTTGAGTTCTATAAGTATTACTCTTTAAAAGTTCTCTCATGCGAACAAACCATCTCATTTTATTTTGAATGTGATTAGAATCTTTATTTCTGCTATGATGGATGTGAGGACATTCTTATTTTTTGTAATGTGTGATGTTTGAGATTCTTGGTCCACTTCTCAGAAATTCTCTTTTATAAATATTCTTTTACTTTTCATAATTTTGATTTTTCTTGAGCATTAAAGATTGGACTATATTATGCAATATGGTCCCATATTATTCTTGATTTGAAATTATAAAAGAATATCATAAGACAAATAGGTGTACACTTATTTTAAAATGCATGAGGATTCATATTCTCGTGAGGTTTCCATTTCGGTCCTCACAGATTCAAGTGTCAGCACCTCAATAATTTTCATTTTAGTATTTCATACCACTTATGCACACATTAGAGGACACAAAGCCTCATTCATATCAAACTATTCTCTTCAACTTATGATTTTAATGACTTAGTGATTCATAAACACTTGAGAGAGTGCCCTACCTCATTTATCACTCATTAAAAGACAAAGAGATTAGTTCATGCTGTTGTAACTTGAGATAGTTCATGGCTGCTTAGAAACTATTCCAAGACATATTGAAAACTACTTTAGGCCGTAAGATGGCTCTTAGACCAGAGGGGGAACCCTCAAAGACAAAAATAAAACGACTCCCCACTGTCACTAGACATCAACTCACATCATTAAGCTCAGGATGTCAGATTTAAATGATAAAAAAAAGAATAAACAAGGTTGAGGATCAAATGACAAGAGACTGGGATTTAGTAACTGCAAAATTTTCAGATCATAGGCCTAATCCATTGGGCACAAAGTCTCATCCATCAGAGCAAAAAACAAGATATTTGAAGGTGGGATAAAATGAGAATACAGAAAAAATATCAGACATAGCATTGAGTAAGGAAGTCCCTGTAAGGATGAGATGAAAAAATAATGATTTCACTGGGAAATAGACAATGAATTCGACAGAAGATAAATGCATGGGTTGGGCATAAATTATGAATCCAACACAATAACATTTAAATAAAATAATTTTCACACACACACACACACATTTGTTTCCACAAATCAGTAAAACATATAAGACAACAATGGTGGTTGTACCAAATTGTTGTCTGCGATTTCATCAATATTGCTTCAAATTATAAAATGAAAGAAGAGAACAGTTGTGTGAAATTGAGAGACTTAGTACATAAAATATGAAAAATGAAAATATTTAATTTAAAGGAGTTGTGAATCCATGGATTGACCTTACGATTTAATAAAAAATAGAATAGCCCTATGGGACTCACTACAAAGAACAAAATCTACTTGCTCCTTTCTAATTCCTCTTTCTCTCTTTAAAATATTTAGCTTCCTCCTTTATAATATTCATATCCTAGCCTGATGCCTTCAAATATTCTAGCCTAATCTTCATATAAAATGATTTGACACCTCAGGTCCATGTGTTTTTGCTGCCACTTCACTTTCCAAGTGTCCTTAAATATTGACAAAATTACATTCCTATTAAAGGAATCTTCAAAGATACCAAAACTTTGTGTCATCTTTGAAGTTTTTCTAAGATGCGGTCAATGTCTGAGCTCTTGGACACATTTTTACCTACAATATTTTACCATAGGTTTGTGAAAAATGTTTTTAAATGACCTTTTCCAGTAGGGGTATCCCACAATTTACATTTCCTAGAATTACAATCAATATTTTCCACAACCATAAAATATATTCCCATGTTACTTGAAACAATACAAAGTTTCCCCCCAAGGAGAAGCAATGCTACATCCTCAAGTGCATGAGAATTACCAAGATGAAGCTTATTGTCTATTAATCTATCCCATGAATCATTTTCATTATAATACACTTGTATTCTACAACCATCCTTACAGTCAAGAGAATACAATTGTTCATTTAAGGTGTTACTTGCAGTTTGCCATCCATAGATTATGCCACTGTTGCTATATCCAAATCTACCATTGTTTCATTGAATCATATGGTACCAATTTATTTATAAATATTATATTCAAAGCCAAAATTATCTTATCCATATCTTCCTGTGCTTCCTTCATCTTTCACCAAAATAATGTATAAAGACCCACCTTAACCAAAACCACTTTTAGGGAAATGTCCAAATGAAGAAAAAAAAGAAACTATTATGATTGTAAGAAGATAAAACATGGTTTTAAAGACCGACCCTCACTTTCTAATGCACCGGGTATGCATGTAGTATATAGCGTCTTTGATCTAGTGTTGGTTCAGAGTAACAATGTTCTTGTCAGAGAAGAAAAAATCATGTTTCACCCTTTAATTTACTCAACATTCATGGTTTACTCCATTTAGCAAGTGTATAACAATGCTTTTCACCAGGATCAACAAAAAATCTTTGCATGTGTTGATTCCCAGTTAGGCTAACAGAGAGGTTGAGTTCATAAGAGTCTCCACCTTTAAAGTCATATCAAATAAGCTACCCAATATTTGTCCTCACAACAATATCATTATTTCCAGTAGACATGCATGTTGCTATATCATATCCTTTAGATGCATTTGGTTCAAACATATCAACTGAGAATATCTGGTTCCCAATATTCTTCAGTCCAACAACAATATCATAACCCTCAACATTATCATCAAGTTTACAAGTTTATACCTTGACCAAATTGGAGAGTACCGTTCTTTTCACATATTTTCCCAAGAATCCCTACGATCCAACCATTACATAAAGAGATTGAAATAAGACGTAATAAAATTAATACTTGTGTGAAGTTGAAGCTCTAGGTGCAGTGGTCAACCATTGCTGGACAACACTTACATTGAATGAAATTTCAAAAAAACATATTAGATCATGAACTTGAGTTTCCATAGGTGCAAAGCAATCTACAACAGTCTATTAGAAATATCATTGAAACGTTGAACCATGCAAACAAATGGATGCTTGGACTTGTTGTAAGGTGCACACACCATCATGCCATTTATCAATTTGTGATTTATTTAGAGGGTTGACATGTGGTTTTGAAAAACCATTTGTTATTTCAATAGTCATCGCGTGGGGTCCCCTAATGATTTTCAAAACCATGTCGAGGGGGGCCACACTACTTCCTTGGGTTACCACATCGCAATTTAAAAAACTTCCAAATATGTCTGCAGAACACCCCCTTTATTCTTCGTGCAAATTTCGGGGGGCGGGTGGGTGGTGGGGGGTGGGGGTAGGTTGTTGGATCTTTGTTGTTTCTATCGAGCACTTGATATTTTACTTGGGGAATGGCATATGATTAAGTAGGTGTCGAATACCAAAGGATTTATATTTACAAGGTAAGTATGGATTAAATACAATGAAACCAAAAGGTTAATATCAAAATTTCTAATTTTTCTCACTCTAAACATAATAACTTATCTCTTAAATATAATATTTGAGTCGATATCCTCAACAAACTTGACAATAATATCATGGTTTTGAGGTTAGATTGGAAATTTTTGAAGAGATGAGAAATTGGCAAGTTTTGTGAAAGATTTTACGAAAAATTGAAAAATAACATAGAATTTTTTTCTATGTTACAACATTAGGCTCCATTTGGGGACTGTGTCTCCCCGTGAGGCACTAAAGAAAAATAGACCCTATGCCTTCACTCTCTCTTAAAACTTGTCTTTGTCCATCTCAAAACTGTGAATTCCAGTACCTACTCTAAAATTTTCTCCTTTGATTTGAAACTCTGGTTATTTTGACTCGAAACAAAATTTGTACAAACTGTAATCCAACTATTCTACAAAATTGAAATAAAACACTCTGGAATCTGAGAATTGAAAAGAAACCGATCTACTTCTTCAAAACTGCGAGCTTATTTATGTACAATCTTCCTATTCTAATCAACTCAAACATTTCTGACCATGTAAAATGATATTTCCAATGATACCAGGTAAGTTCCTTTCTACTTATATTATCTTTTCTTTTACCCTTTATTACCAAAATAGAGGCTAGTATGGATAACATAAAATACACATGCAATTTGAATACATACTTATAGTGAAAGAATTGTGAGAAACTCACATAACTTGATGATTCCAAGAAGATTTCTAGAAGATATTAATATGGATAAAAAATGAATACCCGATTATCCATATAACTTTCATTCTGGTCCAAAAGACTTAACTCCATTTTCAGGATTTCTGCTTCTTTGATGGCGTAAGATTGTTTCACTTGTTCTTCTTGAACTGATTTTTGTTCAAGATCATTGTTTGCACCCAATTCGTCACTAGGTGAGCAAATTAAGAGTGCTTACATGCCCAGTTGGTCTCTGCTAGGCATGACAGCTGTTGAGTAAAAGGTTAGAAAGAAAAACAACAAAGTTATAAACAAGAATTAAACTAGAACTAATTAAAACTATGAGCATGTAAAGAAAATGAAAAATAAACACAAATGGACCAATATCACCAATGTATAAGCTGATCTATTGATGAAATCCAATGACACAATGAAGAAAGGGGACTTGGGTCCCTTCTTTCTCCAATGGAAGGCTTTTGAGGTCCTCAAAAGCTTGCTCTCCTTACAATGAAAAGATGAAAATGTGGGTGAAAGAACTCCAAGCTTATTCACTCAAGAGAGGCGTGAATAGCTTTATGAAATGCAGCTTATGATGTTTATTGCCAAAGAATGAGTCCTTAGCAATCTTAGCAGCATAACAATACAAAGAATTCCTTGAGAAAGTGATGGTTATTCATGGATTTTTATAGCCTTGCTTTGGGTGATAATGTGACCTCTTTGGAGTGTGAAAAGGGGCTCTTTAGGGCTCAATTAGGTCTTTGACCAGCCCACCATGCGGATTGAGCTCGGATTTGGTGTCAAATCGACTTGGGAGCTGATCCATTAGTGGTTGGGAGGCCAACCAATTTCAATAAATGCGCCGTTTATCAGGTGCGCGGGTTTTTCGCCCAACAGCTGCACATCGTGCGCGCATGCACGCATTGTACGTTGCTGTTCCGCGCATATGCACGCGCACCCAGATTCTGTAAAGAGCCCTTCAATTTTTTGGCCACTTGGTATAGTTTTTTGACCCTTTTGCAATTCTCTAGAATTAATCCTGTGCCATGAATGACTTCAGTCCTGTTTTGACGATGCAGAGTTCTTGTCGCCATGTGCGGACGAAATTTTAGTGATAACAGATGCCCCCTGATGGATGAGGTTAGGAGCATACGTATAGCCGAAATCCATCAATGTTTCTTTTCCTGTGAATGGTGTGTGTAAGGGAGAGCAAGAGTGGGACCGTGTAGAGCGATCCATTGGAGAAGAAAGGAACCTGTAGTGCACGACCTTCCACAAGGTGCGTTATAATATACAAGTGTGTACCAATGAGGCGGGCATGCCCCATGCTCGTGTAATGTAACTCTGAAAAAAGATGACGGAAGGGTTGGTGTAGATGACTGCAGCGCCCTCGGGGGTGGAATGATAAAGGAAGAAGACAATTCTGTAAAGGAACATACTCTGAACCATAAGTAAAGGTCGCGGAAATAAACAACGACGGTGATTTGGGCATTGATGGCCCTACCAAGTTCAGAGGTCTTCGACAACTGATAAGAAACAAACTGCAATAGTCACAAAGTAAGACCCACCACAACATGAGAAAGTGTTGGCGTCGAATGTTATGGGGGTCAACGACATCAGGGAGCAATGGTGTTTCCCCCTGTTCCGTCCGAGATTTCTCATTTGAATGGAAAATGAGAATCAAGATACTGTCGCCCTCCTGGAAAATTGTACTGATGTCGACAAAAAGGGGGACGTGACTCCCAGAAGAAAAGGGCTTCATGGAATCTACTGTGGTGAGGAAGTGGCAGAGGTACATGGACGAAGTCAAGAAGTGGGAAGACTCAAGACTGCCCTTGGCTGGAGAATGTATGAGACAAACAATGGCCGCAACCGTGTGACAAGGTCGAGTGTCAGGGGGACGCCAAGACCGAGGATAAGTTGTTCCAGAGGCGGGACAAGGTGAACAAATTCAGAGGGTATAGGTAAGTGATTTGGGTAGTACTATGAAGATATAGACGATGCCGACGAGGGTAAATGAGAAGTAATGCTCCAACCAAGGGTGACGTGGGTTACGTGTGGTCAAAAGGAAAGTGGGTCACCAATGGTGACGACAAAAGTAAATAACTGGAAATAAAGGCGTTTGTACAAGAAATAATGAATAAATTTTGGGGAAGATGTACAAATACAGAAACGGGTGCCCCAGTGTGAAATGAGTGCCCCAGGGAGGGTAGGAATTTCTTGGAAAATTGATGAAGGGTGGGGGCCCCATTGGTGAGTTTCTGTATGAGGTAGGTGAAATGGAGATAGGTTCATAGATGGGCAAACTGATGGTGGATGAAATGGTGGGTTCATGATCCTGTGGAGGTGCGGGTAAAAAAGAACATAACCATAAAGCGATGATCTGGGAGTCCATATGAGAAGCTAGCAAAATGAGGAGAAGAAGTATGTGGTCGATTNGGGTGGGGGCCCCATTGGTGAGTTTCTGTATGAGGTAGGTGAAATGGAGATAGGTTCACAGATGGGCAAACTGATGGTGGATGAAATGGTGGGTTCATGATCCTGTGGAGGTGCGGGTAAAAAAGAACATAACCATAAAGCGATGATCTGGGAGTCCATATGAGAAGCTAGCAAAATGAGGAGAAGAAGTATGTGGTCGATTCACAACATTATGAAAGACTACTGGGACTCCCATTCCTAAAGGGTGATGAAGAACAACATGAGTGTCAAAAGTACAAAAATGTGCTATGAATGAGACAACTCATGTGGGTAAGAATGCTACTGGGTTACAGTACCGATGATGCAAACAAAGGTGTGAGTACTGTAGAGCCGAGAATGGTTATCCTAAAGGCGAATATCAAAGGGTGTGACTGGAAATGTAAATGCAATACAGCGGGAGAGACTACATGCCAGTGCTGAGTATATACCTGAAGGAATGATGTGGAGAGATGAGGATCAAGTACCTGCACATATAACAACCAAATACCCAAAGTGAACAATATCTGAAGAGAATCAAAGATATGAGCATGTATTAGATAAATGTGACAATGCGCGTGCGTACCTGACCATGGTATGAAAAAAGGGCACCCCAGGGGCTCAGGATGAAAAGTGGCCCAAGGATATCTGTGATGTAGGTGGCGGGATGCTGATCCCGTGGCTAAAGACGGCTCGAAAAACGGACGCTGTGGGCTCCCAGAATGGTGAGTGGAAGTTGGGAAAAAGGCCTATATATAGCTGTAGGGCCCACATTGCCACCTCATTTGTACCTGCTACTACAGTGAGTTTTTGAGAAGATTCAGAGGAGATTGAATGATTTCAGGAGAACGAGGTACCCGATCGACGGTGTGCGAGATTCAGGTTAGTGGTCTGATCATCCTGCATAGAAATAGGTTTCTAATTTTTGGGCAGGGTAGGTACGGAGGGGTTGTACAGGGGTTTAATGGGGTTTTTGGTAGGATGTGGGCCCACATGCATGGGCGACTCAGTGGAAGGTACACATACGTGCACGCCTGTACATTGAATAAGCGTGCATTGGTGCGTGTGAGGTGGAATTTAAGGCGCACCTGTGAGGTGAACAGGCGCGCATTAGTGCGCGCCTGTGGGGTGAACAGGCGCGCTCCCGAGTGCGCCTGTGGGTGTGACAGGCGCGCCCTAGAGCGCGCCTGTATTGTGAACATGCACGCTCTCGACCGCGCCTGTGGGAAAAACAGGCGCGCATGTGTGCGCGCCTGTACAATGAANGGTGCGTGTGAGGTGGAATTTAAGGCGCACCTGTGAGGTGAACAGGCGCGCATTAGTGCGCGCCTGTGGGGTGAACAGGCGCGCTCCCGAGTGCGCCTGTGGGTGTGACAGGCGCGCCCTAGAGCGCGCCTGTATTGTGAACAGGCGCGCTCTCGACCGCGCCTGTGGGAAAAACAGGCGCGCATGTGTGCGCGCCTGTACAATGAACAGGTGCGCATGTGTGCACGCCTGTGGGTGGTAAAACCGCGCCTTTGAGGCAAGTTTTTAAGGGTAAAAAAGGGAGTCTTTTTGATGCATCTGGTGTTGGAATAAATTGATATAGGACTCTGTGTTGTATGCAGGTGGCTAGCAGTGACCATGGATGTGCGGTGGCATGAGCGAGACTGGTCACAGTTGCGGGATGCTGTGGCCAATGCACCTCCTGTAGTTTGAGCGGCTTTAGCAACCAGTGGGTTGCTAAAGTTCTTTGAGTGCCCATTGATATGGGCACAGGAGTATTTACTCCAGTTCCTGCTCCAGATGTGGAGCCTAGATCAACACTGCTTCCTCGTACGAGGAGAGCAGATCCCCTTCACTGCGGTGGAGGATATATACTTTTTGACTGGGCTCCCCTTCCGAGGAACACCATTTCTGGCAGAGCCTGTGCTGCCGAGGGATACTCATCCGCGTACTATCGCCGAGCGATATTTCTCAGGCGAGCGCTACATGGCTGGGATGGCAGTGAGTATTAGTGGGATAGATGCCCTGCTGCATCGTTGCATAGCAGCGATGATTATTCGAGTGTACGGGTCACTGGCGACCCACCGGATCAGTGGTGGTGAGCTTTTATTGATGGAGAGGGTGGTGGTGGGCCGTGAGTGGTTCGCCTGGGGTCTGACCCTGTATGCGCGGATGATCGCGCAACTGGACCGTTGTCGGTCCATAGGCACCGGGGAGTTTGCTTTTGGCTCCATCCTGGTAGCCTATTTTTTGGAGAGGGTGCCGATGCTGCGCCCGAGGGTGCTACTAGAGGCACCAGGGGTACGAGAGCCGCGCTTGAGGTGGTGGTCTCAGATCTTGGTTCTCCACGGTGGTGGCAAAGGCGGACATTATTTTACTACGCAGGCGACGCAGATATGGCGGCAGATGCCGCAGGTCATACTGTAGTACCCCTATGCTGGGGTAGACTTCCGGGGGGACCCGGACATGGTATTGCCTCCTGGGGAGGTTTTTGATCACAAAGGTATGTTGTGTATTTATATATGTTTTGACTTATGTTGTGATTTTGATATACCAGTTCATATGTATGATGTATAGATACTGATATGATCTGCTGTTTGTTGCTCTGTGTATGTGCAGATTTGGCACCTCGCGGGGGTGAGGTGGAGTTGTATAGAGCGCTGGCTCAGAGAGAGCCAGAGAGAACTCCACGTGGAGGAAGGTGGTGACGAGATGAGGCTACGGGGGCACCAGCAGAGCCCGAGATACCGGTGAGGAGGCACCGATTTGATGACCCTGGTGCGGGGCCATCACACGCTCCTCCGGCGGCAGCCAGAGTAGATTTGGATGATATACGTTGCCGTTTTGAGATGGTGTTGCAGGACGTGCCTGAGGGCATGTGGATCTGTATCCAGGACGAGGGGTTCCTGGAACAGTGTATAGGTCTACCGCCACCATGGAGGGGCCTAGTGCGACGAGCTGCAGTGCTCGCCGCGGTGACTAGAGGACGCCTGCCGCCTGGGCAGGGGGGTCCTGCGGATGTTCCACCACCTCCTCCTGAGGGAGGAGTAGCGGGGGGTGCGATAGAGGCACCCTGATGTATTTTGTAGACATTTTTTAATTATATAGGCTGGTGAGCCATTTTTTTACCGAGATGTGGCACTGGCCTGCGGGCCGATGTATATTTTTTGTATGTAAACATTCAGATGGCCTGATGGGCCCATATATATATATACATATATATGAGTATACATGTTGTAGAGATCCAAATGTGGTTTACATGTGTTTTTTGTGTTGATGTTGATGATGTTGATTCTATCTATATGTTGTGACAGGATATATGAGATGTTTATGTATGTGTAGCTTGATGTGATATATGCCAATTCGTTTGCACCCAATTCGTCACTAGGTGAGCAAATTAAGAGTGCTTACATGCCTAGTTGGGCTCTGCTAGGCATGACAACTGTTGAGTAAAAGGTTAGAAAGAAAAACAACAAAGTTATAAACAAGAATTAAACTAATTAAAACTATGAGCATGTAAAGAAAATGAAAAATAAATACAAATGGACCAATATCACCAATGTATAAGCTGATCTATTGATGAAATCCAAAGGCACAATGAAGAAAGGGGACTTGGGTCCCTTCTTTCTCCAATGGAAGGCTCTTGAGGCCCTCAAAAGCTTGCTCTCCTTACAATGAAAAGATGAAAATGTGGGTGAAAGAACTCCAAGCTTATTCACTCAAGAGAGGGGTGAATAGCTCTATGAAATGAAACTTATGATGTTTATTGCCAAAGAATGAGTCCTTAGCAATCTTAGCAGCATAACAATACAAAGAATTCCTTGAGAAAGTGATGGTTATTCATGGCTTTTTATAGCCTTGCTTTGGGTGATAATGTGACCTCTTTGGAGTGTGAAAAGGGGCTCAATTAGGTCTTTGACCAGCCCACCATGCGGATTGAGCTCGGATTTGGTGTCAAATCGACTTGGGAGATGATCCATTAGTGGTTGGGAGGCCGACCAATTTCAATAAATGCGTCGTTTAGCAGGTGCACAGGTTTTTCGCCCAACAGCTGTGCATCGTGCGCGCATGCGCGCATCGTACATTGCTGTTCCGTGCATATGCGCGCGCACCCAGATTCTGTAAAGAGCCCTTCAATTTTTTGGCCACTTGGTATAGTTTTTTTACCCTTTTGCAATGCTTTGGAATTAATCCTGTGCCATGAATGACTTCAGTCCTGTTTTGACGATGCAGAGTTCTTGTCGCCATGTGCGGACGAAATTTCAGTGATAACAATCATCAATTTATATATCCTTAGTATTCAAAGGGAACAATGTATCTATTTGTGACTCATTATCAGAATACTCATACACATCATAAATTGGCCTAGTGTTGTATACTTCTATACACACTGAAATATAAATATGGACTTCTTCATCACCTTTATAGTTTTGCATTTTATCACAATGAAAAGACATTTGAATATCAAGATTCTCATTGACAATTTGATATTTTTCTTGAATACTAACCTCAGTAACAACAACAATTTCTTAATATGAATGTGGTGTTGATTAAGGTTGGTTGTCATTGATGTCAACCCTTGAAGAAATCCCCGTAGCACAAAGGCTTGGGTAATAGACCCGATATTGTTTGATGTAAATATGACTCATTATTGTTTTTTCATGGTTGATAAGAAGTAAATATGGATGAACTCCAAATTGGTCCCCTTATGGTGAAAGCCCTCACGGGAAGATGCTTTGTGGAGTAAGAAAACCCATGCTTAATTGTGGAATAATGAGATGAAGGAAAGTGATTTTTTCAGGGAAAATATCCTAGATGGATAGTGCTTTTCATTTCATTTCCAGTGGTATGTGGTACATCACATAATTCCTCATGGTTAGAGAGTTATGGCCATGAGAAGTTGGAGACCCCAAGTTTGGGTAATGGACCCAAGTTTGTTTGATGGGTAACAGTATGAGTTATGATATATTTTCATATAATACTATTCTATATGGATAGTACATGTCATTCCTTTCTGGGGGTATGTATAACGTCACATAACTCCTCACGGATTGAGAGTTATGGCCTTACGAAGTTGGAGGACCCTCATATGTCATCTAGAAGCCCCAAAAGGTCAAAGTAGTCAAAGTGGTTTAAGAGATTTTAAAAGGTAAATAATAAAGTGAAGTGATGAGTGTA
>SNQJ01S0000547.1:382641-394737 GCA_010110895.2 Picea sitchensis
CATTGGGGGTTGTAGCCTCCTTCTGGTTGTAGCCAGAGAATTGGGGAGTTGGAGCTTCCCTCAAGTTGTAGCCTGAGAAACTAGGGGGTTGGAGCCTCCTTTCAGTTGCAGTTGGAAAACAAAGGAAGTTGGTTCTTCCAATGAATGCAATTCTTAAAGACATATAAGAAAAAACATTCCGTGGTTTTCTTCTGATTTGGGTTTCCATGTTAAACATTGGTGTACTGTGTATGTGTGTGATTGTTTATTTCTTACTTCTTATTATTGGATAATAATTCTATATTGATATAACATTTGAAGAAAAAGGATTATAATTACACTATTACTAATTCACCCCCCCTCTCAGTAATCCAACATGTGGATGAGTATATTTTTCAGCAGAAAAAGAAATTGGCAATTCTAAAAAATTACGATGAACATATTCATTAAAAAATTGAGAGCTATTAAAAGATTTCATGTCATTTAACTGTATAGATGATCGATAAAAAAAAATCTCACTCTTAACTTCATGCACATCTCTTTCTACCAATTTGTCATTCTCTTCAAAATATAATTGCCTATTTTCTTCAATAAGAAGTTGATCTTCACAAGGACTTGCAACAACAAACTCTTTATCATGTTGACAACTCAAAAAACTATTAGAAGCATCTTGGAATCTATCAAACACATCTTGATTCTTGCTATCTTGGGATATTTCTTCATCAACTTTATCATAAAAATCATCGTGATTTATATCACCCATATATCCTTTAAATTCAATTTCCTCACAGTAGTCTTTCACAAGGAGCTCATCAGGAAAAATTTTCCTATAATGAGAATGAAACAAAACATTAAATTATTTTAGTGAGGAAACAATATCAACAGGTAAAGTATTGTACCATTGTTGAGCATTTCCATCGAATGATATAATGAACATTTTTGTGAGAACATCTTCATGAAAAATACCCAATTGATGCATGCACTCATGAGAATATATCAACTGTTGTGTTGGAAAATCATCATCATCTTCTTTGAATGGAATATAGTCTTCCCATATTTATGTATTAGGCACATGGTTTGAAAAACCAGTAATAGCTAAAAAATCAAATGGAGCATACCTTGCAGCTATCTTAGCAATAAATGAAATTGACATTGAAACACAGTGGAGTCACCAATGGAATCATAGTGGAGTCTCTAGGTGAATAACCAAAAAAATTGATGTCTGGCCCTTGTTCACCTTCAATAACTAGATCTCATCTTCATAAAACCCCAGGAAAATATATCGAACCTCTACTCCTTGACATCAACGCCAAAAAATATGTTGTAACTTGAGATGGTTCTTGATTGATTAGAAACCATGCCAAGACATATTGAAACCTACTTCAGGCCACATGATGGCTCTTGGACCAGAGGGGGCTCCTTCAAAGACAAAAAGAAACTGACTGCCCACTGTCACTAGACATCAACTCACATCATTACTCTCAGGATGCCATATTTAAATGATAAATAAAAGGATAAAAAAGGTTAGGGATCAAATGACAAGAGAATGGGATTAAATAACTGCAAACTTTTCAGATTAGAGGCCTAATCCATTGGGCATGGAGTCTCATCCATCAGAGAAGACAAACTGATATTTGAAGGTGGAAGAAAATGAGAATACACAAAGATTCAGACATAACAATGAATAAGGAATTCCCTGTAAGGATGAGATGAAGAAAGAATGATTTCAGTGGGCATTAGACAATGAATCCAACAAAAGATAAATGCATGGACTAGGCATTAATTATGAATCCAACACAATAAAATTTGAATGAAATTATATATATATATATATATAGTCTACTTGATGCTTTCTAATTCCTCTCTCTCTCTCTTTAAAATCTTCAGCTTCCTCCTTTATAATCTTCAGATCCTAGCCTGATTTTTAGCTTCCTCCTTTATAATCTTCAGATCCTAGCCTGATTTTTAGCTTCCTCCTTTATAATCTTCAGATCCTAGCCCGATAGCTTCAAATCTGGAACTAATTTCTTAACTGCTACCTCAGCATATGACTTTAAATATGGAACTAATATCTTAAGATAAAATATAGATAAAATGATTTTACACCTCATGTCCATGTGATTTTTCTGCCACTTCACTTGCCAAGTGTCCTTAAATATTGACATCATTACATTCCTATGCCAGAACTTTGTGTCATCTTTGAAGTTTTTCTAAGATGAAGTCAATGTCTGAGCTCTTTGACACATTTTTACCTGCAATATTTGACCATAGGTTTGTGAGAAAAATGTTTTGAATTGACCTTTTCTAGTACAAGTCTCCCACAATTGACCTTTTCTAGCATTACAATCAAGATTTTCCACATCCATAACATATATTCCCATGTTATTTCGAACAATACAAAGTCCGCCCCCAAGGAGAAGCAATGCTGCAACCTCAAGAACATGAGAATTACCAAGATGAAGTTTACTGTCTATCAATATTCCCCATGAATCATTTTCATTATCATACACACACATTCTACAACGATCCTTACAGTCAAGAGAATACAATTGTTCATTTAAGGTGCCACTTGCAATTTTCCATCCATAAACTATGTCACTGTTGCTATATCCAAATCTACCATTGTTTCATTGAAGCACATGGCGCCAATTTATTTATAAATCTTATATTCGAAGCAAAAATGATCTTATCCATATATGATTGCATGTCCTTCATATTTCACCAAAGAAATGTATAAATATTACTCTCTCATATTCTTTAGATGCATTTTATTCAAGCTTATCAACTGAGAAGATCTAGTTCCCAATATTCTGCAGTCCAACAAAAATAACATAACCCTCAACATGACCATCATGCTTACAGGTTTATACCTCGACCAGATTGGATATTACCCTCCTTTTTGTATATTTTCCCAAGAATCCCTACGATCCAATCATTACATAAACAAATTGAAACAAGGTGTAATAAAATTAATACTAGTGTGAAGTTGAAGCACCAGGTGCAGTGGTCAACCATCATTGGAAAACATTTCCATTGAATGAAACTTCAAACATACATGCTATATCATGAACTCAAGTTCCCACAGGTTCAAAGCAATCTACAACAGGCTGGGAGAAATAACACTGAAATGTAAAACGAAAGGATTTATTTGACTTATGGAATGATGTATGATTAAGTGGGTGTCAAGGACCAAAGGATTTATATTTGTAGGGTAAGTATGGATTAAATACAATGAAACCAAAAGGTGAATATCAAAATTTCTAATTTTTCCCACTCTAAACATAATAACCTTATGTCTTCAATACAATATTTAAGTCAATGCTATTGGACAACTGAGAGAGGGGGGGGGGTGAATCAGTTGTTACCGTGCTTAAACAATTATGCCCATTTTAAACTCTTCAAAAAACACTCAATGATGATCACAATGATGCAAGGAAGTAAGCAATAGAATATTAAACATCAATCACACACATGAAATACATATAGACAGATATTTCCTGAGGAAACCCATAAAGGGAAAAGCCTCTTCTTCTTGATATGATAAGTAATATTTATTTTCTGTACATTATCATTCTTATGAGCACCAATTCATTGTGAGGCTACCACCTCTGTTCTGCAAGCTGCAACTTGCTGAGAGCACCAACTCTCTAGTTTCTCTAGAACCCACTAGAAGGAAGCACCAACTCCCTGGTTTATCTATCACCCACTAGAAGGAAGTACCAAATCCCCAAGTGTTCCAACACCAACTGGATGGAAGCAGTAACTTCCAGTCACACAAGCATCGACCTGTATAACAGAGAATAACAGTTCTCCCTTGCACCACCCTACCACCCTGGTTTTTCTAGCTAAAACCAGATGGAAGCTACAACTACCTGTGTTCAAGCACCCACTTGAAACTCTTAGGACACCAATCCTCCCAAGCACCTCCCTACCACCCTGAAATATAAATCTTTTCTTTTTATAAATTTATCACAGTGATACAACGTTTATCTATGACTTACCAATCTCATCACTATTCTGCTATGCTGCTCTTCTCTCCTGCATCTATGTATCTCTACTCACACAAATCACTCTCAACAACAACCACCATCTCTTCTTTGTTCTGTATTTTTATACTCTCTATGCACCTTCTGCATGCTTCATGCGCTATGCCACTACATACTCTTTACTACGTCACTGTTATTCCCTACAGGTTGTTCACTACAACTCTTCCTCATTCCTGCATAGCTTAACAATAGAATCACTTCACTTCTCTTTTCTGCATGCTTTTCTCACGTCGAGTCATCTCTTGATCATCATGGCAACTCTTCATATTCTTTGGTGGTTCCGTTACCTGTGAGTTCATCATCAATGGCCGTTATGCTGAGATTCCTTAGCTTCTCTGGTAGTCGAGACTCTTTGTCTTCTCTGTCAGTTTGATGCAGAAGCATCATCAACATCAAGCAAGCCAATGCGGAAGGCAAAAGACAGCTGGACAAGTGCCAACACAAATTTTGAAAATACCTTGAAGTTGTTGCGCGATCTTAAATGAGCCATTAAGATGAGGCACACTTGTAAATTGTAAATGGACCTTGAGCCATTTTCTCTCGTCCTTAGTAGGTAGGAGGCATTTATAGTAGTTAATGCAGGTAGCTAGAATTTAATTCTAGATTAGACTGTTTGAGAGCGCAAGAGGGAAATGGGATATAGACACCCTCATTGTGGATTGTAACATTAGAAAGATTGAAGCAGGAGAAGAGCAAGAGCATGTAGAGAGATGTGTAAGAACACCCATGTACAAATATTTGAATTAATAGAAAGAGTTGATTCAAATTCATGGTTTTGTGTCTATTCTCTGTGTATTGATGTTGAATGATATGCTCATGAATGTTTTCTTCCTGTTATACATTTGCTTTATATGTTGTGTATATGATTTCATGTTTTGAGTTTGAAATCTGAAGGGAAGTAGGAATGAGTTTCAATTGTTTCTCTATTTGAGCAAGAGTTCCTGCAAGGAGTGCAGTCGAATTGTCTGCAAGGAGTGCGTTGACGTAGGGCCCAGATAGTTAAGCTTTTCCTCTCATATTCGTGCAGAAGTGCAGTTGAGAATAGGAGCTGTGCAAGGAGTGCGCAGGCCAAGTGAAGCCTCAGGGTTGCGAACCTGAGCGAATTGTTTAGGGACTGCTGCTGCAGGTGTGCGCAGGGTCGAAGGAAGTTTAACACTTGGAGGTGTCTGAAGGCTGCCGCAAGGAGTGCGCGCAAGAGTCTTTCTAAGACTCGGAGTTAAAGGAATCTCAAGAAGGATAAGGCCTTCGAAACTATTGAAGGACAAGCAAGGGAGATGTGATTGAAGTTTTGTAAGAAGCATCGTAAGTTTGCGTGTAGGTGAACGAGTTTCGTGGAGGAACACTTTATTATTCGCAGAAATCACCAAGGAAGGATGGACGATCATAATTCTCTGAGGATATTTTCCAAAATTTCATGAGCCTTCAGATCCCAGGAAGGTGCAGGGGAGATACGAAAAAAGTATCAAAAGGTTCAAACCTCAGGAGGGGCAGGACCGTAGATCCGAGCCACAAGGGCCGTCGGATCTGCTCGTGGATTTCCATATCGGGTTTTCATGGATTGAAGTCCCAAAAACATTGCAACGAGAATTGAGAAATTGCGATACGCGATATCTTGATGGCTAATAGAATAGTGTGGGGCCACACGGGTCAGTGAGGTGGATAGGTGGCATACCTTGTCGGGGTTTCGCAGCGAGAAGTCCTGAAGCATTCACATCAGAATTTGTGATACCGCGAACTTTGAAATGCCAATGGAGTGAAGGACTGTTGAAAATTCAAAATCGCGAAGAGCATCGGAGTTTCGGCATATTGGGACTCGAGAGTTGGAGAACCGAGTTGCTCGACATCGCGAGCACCGAATTCGCGATAAGGAAATTCTCGATAGGGAAAAGAAAAGGTCAGAGTTGACTGGTTGTCAGGTTTCAGGAACTCGAAAGGCCAACGTTCAACCACTGATCTCATGAAGTCGCGAAGTCCGATCTCCCGATTGAAAAGAGGGGGATCACACGAGGATTGTTGTGGGTGCAGATTTCCTGATAGGGAAATAGAAGAGCCTCAGAGTTCTTTGGGCTGTGAAAAAAGGAAAGATCCTGTGTGAACGCCGACCTTCCGACCTGCGGGTCGTGAGGCTGCAGGTGTCGCCATCAAGTGGTATCAAAGCCTGATTCTTGTCTGTGTATTTCAGGCGAGGGAGGCATAAGAGATAAAGAGCACTCTGATACACATCAAGTGGTATCAGAGCATAGAAAGTCTCTTTGTTTTCTGTAGCAGAGAAAGAGAATTCACCATGCCACCAAGGATAAGGGACATGCAGACACCCGATCCACCAGAGGATAGGGAAATGCCGAGAAGAAGAGGAAGGTAGATGACATATCCAACCATGGAGAGAGACATGCATGATCTACGAGCTAGACTCGAAGACATGGAGACAGCGCAAAGACACACAGTCAGTGCTGGGGATCTCAGTGATTCCGAGAGTGAAGCTGAGGCTCAACAAGAAGAAGAAGTTGCAGTTGAAGATGCATCAAACAAGCGTTTGATCAAAGCTTTTGTAAGAATGGGTGCAAGAGAAAAGATGGACATTCTAGTTTATGAGGGAAACTTGGATGCAGAGGAGCTTCTAGACTGGATTAGAGCTTTGGATACATACTTCGACTATGAAGATGTCAAAGAGGACAAGAAAGTCAAGCATGCTGTCACACGCTTGAAAGGACATGCAGTATTGTGGTGGGATGAACTACAAGCTGACATATGCTGCAAGGGCAAGCAAAATATCAAGAGCTGGGATAGAATGATCTCAAATATGAAGGCGAAATTCATCCCCAGGGACTATCAAATTACTCTGTTCAAGAGGATGCAGAATCTGAGACAGAAGCTGATGTCAGTAATACACTGAGGAATTATACAAACTGAACATTAGGGTAGGTCATCAGGAAAGCGATGATGAAAAAGTTGCCAGATATATGAATGGCCTGAGATATGATATCCAGGATGAGATGAGCATGGTAACCATTCAAACGGTGGAAGATGCTTATTAGATGGCTCTGAAAGCTAAAGAGAAGCTGAGTCAAAAGCAGAGTCAGAGGGGATAAGGCAGAAGTCAACCCAGAGGAAAATCAGTTGCCCAGGACAAATATCAGAAGCCCATAGAGGACTGGAAGAAACCTCAGACTCGAACTGAGAGAGGTGGAACCTCACAGAGAGGGCATCATACTGAACATAGAGGAGATTATGCTGACAACAACACTTTTCCTCGTACTAAAGGTAGAGGAAGAGGAAGAGGTGGAGTAATAACCTACTTCACATGTGGAAAGAATGAGCACAAGTCTTACGAGTGTCCAGATAAAAAGAAAGAAAGTGGAGAAGCTCACATCACCGAAGCACAGAGGCGGGATGTTGAGGCAGAAGACGCTGAAGGTGGAAGATCGCTGATGATGTGAAAAGTCCTTTTGACACCCAAGAAAGAGGCAGAAAGTTTAGTCCAAAGGACCAGAATTTTTAGGACTTCTTGCAAGACCAAGGACAGGGTATGCAAGGTCATCATATATAGTGGTAGAATGGATAATCTCGTATCTACGGAGATGGTAGAGAAGCTGGAGCTGGAGACGACTGATCATCCAAGCCCATACAGAGTTTCGTGGCTACAGAAAGGACACCAGGTAACTGTCACTAAAAAATGTTTAGTTGAATTCAAGATAGGAGGATATAATGATAAGATACTATGTGATTTCATTCCTATGGATGTTTGTCATCTATTGCTGGGTAGACCATGGCAATATGACAGGAATGTGATTCATGATGAGAGAATGAACACATACACCCTAGAGAAGAATGGGATGACACACATGTTGCTTCCAATTAAGGATAAGGAGGTGAAGCCGGAAGTAAGCAGCACAATACTTCTCATGAGTTTGAAGGAACTTCTTACAGAGTTTAAGAAGAAGGAGGATCCACAGTTCATTGTGGTCAGGAAACCGAAGATTTGTTCTGACTAGCACAAGAGTGGATGAGTTACCAGAAGAAGTTCAGGAACTGTTGGAAGAGTTCACTGACATAGTAGTGGATGAATTACCTCGTTCGTTTCCACCGATCAGGAGTGTGAGCCATCATATTGATCTCATACCAGGAGCCAGTTTACCGAACAAATCTGCATATAGATTGACGCTGCAAGAGAATGAAGAGGTTAAGAGGCAAGTCCAGGATTTGCTGGACAAGGGTTTAGTTAGAGAGAGCTTGAGTCCATTTTCTGTTCCAATAGTACTCAGTCCGAAGAAAGACGGAGGCTGGAGGATGTGTACTGACTTGAGGGCGATGAACAAGATAACCATTAGGTACAGATTTCCATTACCAAGGATGGATGATCTGATGGATTGCTTGAGCGGAGAAAAATATTTTTCAAATATTGATTTGAAAAGCGGTTACCACCAAATCCGCATGAGAGAAGATGATGAGTGGAAGACAACATTCAAAACAAATGAAGGGTTGTATGAATGGCTTGTTATGCCATTTGGCTTAACAAATGCACCAAGTACCTTCATGAGGCTGATGAACGAAGTCCTGAGGGAGTTCATCGAAATTTTTTTCATTATGTATTTGGATGACATACTGGTTTACAGTAAGACAATGGCATAGCATCTGAAGCATTTGGCTACAGTGATGCAGAAAATACAGTAGGAGAAGATGTTGATAAACATGAAGAAGTCCTCATTCATGAAGACAGAGCTCATTTACTTGGGGTTTGTTATTTCTGCAAATGAGTTGAGGATGGATCCAGATAAGGTGGATGTGATCAATAATTGGCCATCACCGAAGAATATCTTTGAGGTGAGAAGTTTTCACGGATTGGTTAGTTTCTATCAAAAGTTCATCAAGAATTTCAGTGGAATTAGAGCAATAATGATGGATATAATGAAGAAAAGACACAAGTTTTTCCATTGGACCGAAGAGGCTGAGAAGAGCTTCAATCTATTGAAGGGGAAGATTACAGAACAACCAATTTTGGTGTTGCCGGATTTCCAGAAAACATTTCAGGTGAAACGCGATGCAGGCAGATTTGCAATCGGGGCAGTCTTGAGTCAGGAAGACAGACCGATAGCATACTTCAGCGAGAAGCTGAATGAAGTGAAAGTAAAATACTCCACTTATGATAAGGATTTTTATGATATCATCCAGGCATTAAAGAAATAGAGGCATTACTTGATCCCGAAAGAGTTTATCTTGTACAGTGACAATCATGCACTACAGTTTGTGACTCAACATGAAAAGTTGAATAAAAAACATGTCAAATGGGTTGAGTATATGCATAATTTCACTTTTGTGATTAAACATATTTCTGGTACTGCTAACAAAGTGGCTGATGCTTTGAGCAGGAAGTGTTTGTTGTTGCAGGAGTTCAGAGTCAAAACATTGGGTTTTGATGATCTCAGGGACATGTACGCTGATGATCAAGATTTTAAGGAGGCGTATGAAGCAGCTGAGAATCCAGTTCTCAGAGATAGAAGCCAATGGATAGAATATATGATCCAAGAAGGATTGTTGTTCATAGGTAATCAACTGTGTATTCCGAAATGCTCCATGAGGGAGAATCTGCTGAAGGAGAAACACAGTGGAGGATTGGCAGGGCACTTTGGTCATGACAAGACGTTCGCAAAGCTGAATGAGTCATATTTTTGGTTGGGAATGCGAGCAGATGTCAAGAGATTTGTGGACAGATGTAGAATTTTCCAGCATTCGAAGGGAAGGAAGCAGAATGTGGGATTTTATCAACCATTGCCCATACCAGAGAGGTCATGGGATGCAATTAGCATGGATTTTGTATTGGGGTTGCCAAGAACACAAAGAGGTTGTAATTCAATCTTTGTGGTGGTGGATAGATTTTCCAAGATGACACACTTCATTCCATGTCAGAAAACCAGTGATGCAACTCACATTGCGAATCTATTTTTCAAAGAGGTCATTCAGAACAGACTGCGACTAGGAGCGCTAGTGCAGAAGAATTCGCAGAGGTGATGAAGGAACTTCACAGCCAGGTGATGGAGCGATTGTTGAATTCAAGTCAGGAGTATAAGCATAGAGCAGATCAACACAGAAGGCAACTTTAGTTTGAAGTTGGTGACTTGGTTCTAGCACATTTGAGGAAAGAAAGGTTCCAAAGAGGAACATATAATAAGCTGAAGATGAAGAAAATCGGGCCATGCAGGGTCTTGAAGATATTTGGGGCGAATTCTTATGAGATTGAATTACCCGATGGGATCAGAATTTCTCCGATATTCAATATCTCGGATTTGTACCCATATAGAGTTGAAGAAACAAACACTGGAAATGAGCAGCCAGTGATCCAGTGGACGAAGCAGATGCCAGTAGCAGATAAGATGCAGATGGAGTGTGTACTGGATAAAAGAGTGAGAAAGAGGACCAGGAGAAAGAAATACTTTGAGTATCTGGTCAAATGGAAGAACCATCCAGTTGAAGATGCCAGCTGGGAGACCGAAGCGGAGATCTAGAAGCATGGACAGACCGTGCATGAGCTCATGGATATGAGCCCATGAAAATTTTCAAGCAAGGGAGTATGATGCAGGAGCATCACCAACATCAAGCGAGCCAGCGCGGAAGGCAAAAGATAGTTGGACAAGCGCCAACACAAATTTTGAAAATACCTTGAAGTTGTTGCGCGATCTTAAATGAGCCATAAAGATGAGGTGCACTTGTAAATTGTAAATGGACCTTGAGCCATTTTCTCTCATCCTTAGTAGGTAGGAGGCATTTATAGTAGTTAATGTAGGTATCTAGAATTTAATTCTAGATTAGACTATTTGAGAGCACAAGAGGGAAACAAGATATAGACACCCTCATTGTGGATTGTAACATTAGAAAGATTGAAGTAGGAGAAGAGCTAGAGCATGCAGAGAGCTGTGTAAGAACACCCATGTACAGATATTTGAATTAATAGAAAGAGTTGATTCAAATTCATGGTTTTGTGTCTATTCTCTGTGTATTGATGCTGAATGATATGCTCATGAATGTTTGCTTCCTGTTATACATTTGATTTATATGCTGTGTATATGATTTCATGTTTTGAGTCTGAAATCTGAAGGGAAGTAGGAATGAGTTTCAATTGTTTCTCTATTTGAGCAAGGGTTCCTGCAAGGAGTGCAGTCGAATTGTCCGCAAGGAGTGCATTGACGTAGGGCTCAGATAGTTAAGCTTTTGTTCTCATATTTACGCAGAAGTGAAGTTGAGCACAGGATCCGTGAAAGGAGTGCGTAGGCCAAGTGAAGCCTGTTAGAAAAATAGGACCACAGAGAAATAAAATAAAACAAATGTAGAAACAAAACACAGAAGACACACAATACAAGAGAGACACAGATTTACGTGGTTCACCCAGTGTGGGCTACGTCCACCAGAGAAATTTCCGGGTCCTTCCTTTATTATTATCCAACAAATGAAGGGATACATCGTACAACAAAACCCACTGTAGCTTCCTCTTCTTTCTCTCACAGTCTCCTCTCTCAGAATAAAATACTCACCATCATCCATAGCCGCAATACATTTCCCTCATAAAAGAGGGTTGCCTTCTAGGGCAAAAAACCCTAACATAATCTCTACCATTAGATCTATGACCTTATAATGAACGGTCCAGATTTACAATGAAATTACAATATACTTTTACAAGGCAATTTTTGCTTCGGGGGCTTCACCCCCGAATCTTTGCTGGGGGCCCGCTTGCCCCCAGACCCCCCAACCCAGGGGATAGCCCCCCCGGACCCCGCAAAGGGGGTAGCCCCCTCTGCACTCCCCCGCGTGGAAGAGTGTACATACTTATGGGGTGTAAATACTTCATGGGGTCTAAACACAGCTAAAATCAAGGACCTCTGAATCAGGAAGATAATCAGTCTCCACAACCAACAATCTCCCACTTGGAGACTGATCTCAACAACTCCACTGCTGCTGTATATGATGGAATCTGAAGCTTCTTGGACCTGGCAAATTTCTCATTTTCATCTTCATTCTTGAAGACCAACTGAAACTGAGCAGGAACTCAGTTTCTCCCTGGTTACTCCCTTTGTTAACATGT
>SNQJ01S0000547.1:402445-414447 GCA_010110895.2 Picea sitchensis
TGCTGTCTATGTGTATTTTGCATAAGTAATCCTTAATTTATGTGTTGAAAACTGATCCTGTTGCTTTAAACACATAACATTTCACTTGCAATTAATTATTCAAGTTTTTCAAGTCTTCTTCATTTTTAGATCAGATGCCTATCATAGACCTATATGAACTCTGATCAACATCAGGTGAATCATCATCCTTGCTTAACTTACATCTAGTTACCATAGGTGTGCTCATAGGTTTAGAATATTCCATTTGAAACCTTTTCAACATGTCTCTTAGATATTTTTCTTGAGAAATAAATATTCCTTCAGACCTCTGAGTAATTTGTAGGCCAAGAAAAAATTACAATTCCCCTATCATAGACATTTCAAATTCAGACTGCATGGAAGAAGAAAACTATTTTACCAATTGTTGGCCCTTGACCAAGTTTTGAGGAACACTTGGTCATATTTGACCGTTTTTGGGACTTCAACAACCTGTCGAAGATGGAGTGCTAGATGAAGCAGAGATCATGGGATCTTGGCCCATTTTCGGGCCCCTTTTTTGGTTTTGGGACAATGTAATGGGAAAGGGATGTCAGCCCGTGGGTTCACCCATGTTTAGGCCCACTTTTTTATGTATAAATAGATGTTTAGGCGAAGTAAGTAAGGGGACGATAGCCTATCTATGTGATATAAGCTAATTGCTAGTAGTGCTCTGTGCATGACTGTAGAAGGGTATAGAGCTAAGTGAAAGTTATTATAGAGATTAGAGAAGGATTTGTGCTACAACGCAAGTAAGAAGGATCTAGCGAGTTGCGCAGATCTTCTGTCCTGTGCGCAGAAGGATTTTTGGTGACTGTGTGCTGTAACCAATTGAAGACATTAATAAAGAAGAAGAGTTGGTGGATGTAGCCCTAGGGTGGGGGTGAACCGCGTACATGCCGTGTTGCTCTGTTTTGTGTGATGTATCGACGTGTTTCTATGTGATGAATGTTAAATAGATCTGATGTTTCTTTGTGCCTAATCACGTGGATGAATGCTAGATCTGACCTATGTGGATGTGCTTAGTGATTGAATCTGCTAGATCTAATGTGTTCCTTTTATGTTAAGTGTTATTAGATGACGGATTTGGTTGCATACTGTGATAATCTGTAATTAGGGTGCATCTGCGCTGTTAATAAGAATTGAATATTGATGAAGATTAATTGCTAAGTGCACTGTTAAGTGTTAAGAATCACAGATCTGTATCCCAGCTAAGGTTGTATACATCTGAGTCCTACATCCACCCCTACCTCTACCTCGAGTGAGACTTCATCTGCTTCGCAGGTGTTGCTAAAAGGGCCGGTAGTTAGGGTTTTGTTGGTGCGCTGTTGCAACATTGAACCCTGGGTCTACCCCTGTGCCAACACCAATGAAGAATTATTACTACCGAAGATGATGTCATCTACATAGACCAACACAATGAGCAGATCATTACCTTCTGTTTTGATATATATATTTCTATCAACTGTTCCTCTCTTGAACCCTTTATCTTGTATATACGTATCCAGTCTGTAATACCAAGCACGGGGAGCTTGTTTCAACCCATATAGGGCTTTCTTCAGCTTGAAGACAAAGTCAGGTTTATCTGATAGTTGGAAACCCTCTGGTTGTTTCATATAGACTTCTTCTTTTAGATATCCATTTAGAAAATCTAACTTGACATCCATTTGATAGACTTTAAACTGTTTATGACAAGCATAGGAAAGAAACATTCTAATAGATTCTAATCTTGCTACAGGCACAAATGTTTCATCAAAGTCCAGTCCTTCTATTTGAGCATATCCTTTGTACACCAATCTAGCCTTATTTCTTACAATATTCTCATTCATCTTATTTTTGTAGACCCATTTGGATCCTATTACATTTTTATTTGCTGGCCTAGGAACGAGTTCCCAAGTGTCATTCTTTTCAGTTTGGTCTAGTTCCTCATTCATTGATTTAAACCAATTTACATCTTCACTGGCTTCATTGAAGTTCTTGGGTTCCACCATGGATATGAAGGCCATATGTGATTTCTCAGTGTCTTTGATTATCCTTCTCTTGGTTTGTACACCTTTGTCTTTCTCACCAATTATCTGACTTTAGGATGATTCTTTTGAGTAATTATGGAGGAAGGATTTGATGCTGATTGTTGTCCCGACTCTTCTTGTCTAGGTGTCTCTTCTCCATCTGATTCTTGGACCTGTTCATATTTAGTTTCAACTATGTCCTCTATAGTAGGCTCAATATTTCTCACCTCTCTTTCTAGGACTCCTTCATCAACCTTTAGGTCAATGCAATCAACTAATTTATGCAATCTTTTATTAAAGAATATATATCCTTTACTATTGGTACCATATCCTAAGAAGATGCCTTCATCAGCCTTGTCATCATAATTGCCAAGGTTTTCATTATTATTCTTTATGTATCACTTACTCCCAAAGAATTTGAAGTGTTTGATTGAAGAATGTCTTCCATACCATAGTTCATAAGGTGTCTTGTCACTATGTGGTCTGAGGTGGGCCTCGTTAAGAATATGGATTGATGTGTGTATTGCCTCTACCTAGTAAGTTTGAACAATGTTCTTCTCATTCATCATTGACCTGGCCATTTGCTGAACTGTTCTGTTTTGCCTCTCAACTACTCCATTTTGTTGTGGAGTTTCTGGGATTGTGTATTCCCTCTTGATTCCATGTTTATCACATAATTCCTTGAAATCACTTGACATGAATTCTCCTCCTCTGTCTGATCTTACTGTGTTTAAACTCTTTCCTGTTTGATTCTCAGTTAAAGCCTTAAATATTTTAAATTTCTCAAATGCTTCATCTTTTTCTTTGAGAAAAGAAACCCAAGTAAGTCTGGAGTAATCATCAATGATCAACATAAAGTAGTTTTCCTTCCTTGTGCCTTCCTATATTGATGGTCCACATAAATCCATATGAACTAATTGGAGTGGTTTCTCTGTTGAAGTAGAGATATTGGATTTAAACTTTGTCTTGGTTAGCTTTCCTACTTGGCAGGGTTTACACACAGAGTCTTGTGGCTTTGATATTCTTGGAAGATATTTTACTGCCTCAATATTTTTGAGCTTGATTAAGTGGTCAAAGTTTAGATGTCCAAGTTTCCTATGCCATAACCATATTTCATCATGTTTTCTTAGATGGAAATCTTCTTTATCTTCTTTTAGCACATATACATTGTTTTCCGTCCTTATGCCTTCAGCCACCACTTGTCCCGAGTTTACATACTTTATCTTACAAACCTTGGAAGTGAACACCACTTCACATCCTCTATCACACATTTGACTTACACTAAGAAAATTGTGTTTCAACCCATATACAAGCAGAACATCCTAGGATTTTCCTTTACCATTACTTAAAATCACCATCCCTTTACCCTAGATTTTACTTGGCTCATCATTTCCAAAGGTTACATTTCCTGTTTTGATTTTACTTATAGAAATAAAATTATCCTTGTTTCCAGTCATGTGCTTGGAACATCCACTGTCTATATACCAGGGGTCTTTTTTTTTTGAGCTGAAAGTACTAGGCCACATTTTTCACTGTCTTTCTTTTTCCATGTGCTGACATTTCTAGCTAAAGGATTTATCCTTGGATCTGCCTTGTACTTATTCAAATGGAAGTTTGTAGCTTTGTGGCCAAAGTTATGATAGTTATAACATTCAAGCTCATTGCTCAGTAGGTCAAAGTGATTACTGCTGCATTGTCTATTCATTGGCTGCTTGGTTCTATGTTGTAAAGATTGTCTATTTCTTGACCTCCTCAGTTGCATGTCTCTAAACTTAATTTGACAATTTACAATCTTATGACCAAAATTAGAACAATAGTAGCCATGAAAGAAATTTTGGTACCTGAAGGATGGCCTTCTTCTTGGCATTTGTTGCTCCATATTCTGATCTCTTTGTTTCTGATCAGGGATCATCATGTCTTTATTAGCTTTAGGGGACAGAGTACTCTCAGGTCTGATTGTATGCTGACTTGGAACTTGATCATCTTTACTGGCTCGTTGCTTTCTCACTGTTTGCTGCTTGAACCATTTACATAACCTAAACCAGTCTTCAACAATAGAGATCTTTGTTTGCTCAGAATGCCATTTAGTTCTGCTGTGGCTTTAATGCTTGGAAGGTTTTGAAGATACAATGTTTTAAACTTTTCCATTTCTTTTCTGGTTTTTACTACCTCTTCTTCCAAGACTTCACATCTTGCCTTCTTTTATGACAACTACTGTTTCATAATGTCCTCTATTTTCCTTGCCTCTTCTAATTCCACTTTTATCAGGGAAAAGGCTTCTTTACGTTCTTTATTGTCTTTCTCAAACTGTATCAACAATTGTTTTTTCTTTTTCTTCTTAGATCCGAGTCTAGCAATTTGTTCTAGAGAACTAATCAGTTCTCCGTCCAGGTCAACCACAACTTCTTCATCATCAAAATTACTTCCTGTGATTTTATTATCATAATCCTCTTGGGCCATAAGTATAAAGTCATTAACTTTATCTTCACATGAGGAGTCACTATCTGTGTCTTATGAAGAGTCATCATTGTTTACACATAAACTTTTCTTTTCACCAAATCTCTTGGGTTTGAACTTCTTTTCACCTTTAGAATTATGATCCTGCTTCTTGTGTGGACACTTAGATGCAAAGTGACCTATATTTCCCCAGTGAAAACATTTGAAGGGCAATTTGCCTTGGTACTTGCCCGATCATTTCTTTAGTCTTCTCACAAATTTTGCTTCAATTTCATTAGGATCAAAATCCTCATTCTTATCAGCTTTAAATGATGCTTCTCTAGAGGTGGATTTATATTTACCTATCCTCATTTCATATGCACTCAACGTTCCTAGAAGTTGATCAAAAGGTAGAGTTTTTAGATCATTAAGTTCTTCTATAGAAGAGACCTTTGGGTTGAACCTATTTGGCAAGGATCTTAAAATCGTTTGGACTAAAACTACGTCTTCAAAATTCTCACCAAGACTCTTCATGGCATTCACTAGTTCTTCAATTCTTAGAAAGTACTTCCCAACAATTTCATGCTCTTTCATATTTAGCTATTCAAACTATAATCTGTAGGTTTGAAGCTTGGCATCCTTTACCTTCTCATTACCTTCATAACTACTAATGAGTTTGTCCCACATTTCTTTGGAAGTTTCTAAGTGCATAAATTTTACAAATTCTTCTTCTGCAAGCCCACTTAGAATAACATTCATAGCCTTAGCGTTGAAGCTGAATTCTAGCTTGTCATCCTTATTATCTAGTACAACTAGCTTTACATAACCAGTCTCTACCACATCCCAGACATCTGCACCTAAAGCCATTATGTAGTTTCTCATCCTAAATTTATAGAAGGCAAAGTTTTTTCCATTGAATAGAGGGGCCTTATTGGTTGAAGTTCCTTCATGACTTGACATGTTTAATCTTACTGATCTACCTTTAAATAAAAAGGAACCGGCTCTGATACCAATTGTTGGACAACTGAGAGCGGGGGTGAATCAGTTGTTACTATGCTTAAACAATTATACCCATTCTAAACTCTTCATAAAACACTCAATGACGATCAAAATGATGCAAGGAAGTAAGAAATAGAATATTAAACATCAATCACACACATGAAATACACAAAGACAAATATTTCCCGAGGAAACCCATAAAGGGAAAAACCTCTTCTTCTTGATATGATAAGTAATCTTTATTTTCTATACATTATTATTCTTATGAGCACCAAATCATTGTGAGTCTACCACCTCTATTCTGCAAGCTGCAACTTGCTGAGAGCACCAAATCTCTGGTTTCTCTAGCACCCACTAGAAGGAAGCACAAACTCCCTGGTTTATCTAGAACCCACTAGAAGGAAGCACCAACTCCATAAGTTTTCCAGCACCACCTGGATGGAAGCAATAACTTCCAGTCACACACGCACTAACATGTATAACAAAGCACAACAGTTCTCGATTGCACCACCCTGCCACCCTGGTTTTTCTATCTGCAACTTGGCTGCAACCAGATGGAAGCTGCAACTCCCTGTGTTCAAGCACCCACTTGAAACTTTGAGGACACCAATCCTCCCAAGAACCTCCCTACCACCCTTAAATTGAGGTGAAGTCAGAGGTTGGGAAGGATTAAATCTCAACTGTCAGATTTGAAGCAGGATCTTCAGATAGTTTCCCAGCCGTTTGATCAAGATTTGATCTAGATTTAAGTATTAACTGTTGATTTGGAATAGAAAAGGGGAATGGTTATATAAAAAACAATCAACTCCGACACTGACTACTCCAGAGAAAAGAAGTGCAAAACGGGTAAGATTACCCAAAGGCCGAAGTCCCGAAGTGGACATGGGTCGTCCGATCCAAGGAACACTTCAGATAATATACAGACCATTGGATCGAGTAAAGTGGCATGATAGGATAAGGAAATAGTAAGTTCGAAGCCCCAGAGTCACGAGCTCCCGTCAACCTTCGGATCTGGAAAAACCCTCAACCATTGATCTATTGAGAGTGCACCAAGGTAGTAGTGGTCAACTTCGACGCTGACCAATTCAGCATAAAAGGGTTGAGAACATGTAAATTCACTTGAAGTGGCAAAGGAAAAATTCATTCTCAGCCGTCAATCTAAGATACATTTCAGAAGTTATGCCAACCGTTAGATCCAAGAGGAGAACATGTGCCACATGAGGAGATCCATGGCAGCAAGACTACTTCAACAAGGACATGTGGTGCAATCAAATGATGACAAGTGTCAAGGTGAAATTTGTAAATCCTAACCTTGTACAATATCTACTACAAACAGATATTCATAAAAAGAACAAAAAAGATACAATGGAAAATACATACATTACACGGAGATTTTTCCCCTGGAAACCCAAAACTGGGAAAACCAACATATTCTATATTCATTCATTGTGTTACAATGTTGACAAAACAAAATACATATATGATCTAGTGACATCCAAAACCCTAACCCAATGACCTGGATTAGTCCAAAACCCTAATTCCTTAACGAAAATAGAAAACCATCAACAAAGAAACCATGTGCCGAAAAACCACCTAAATATAATGCGGTCTCGATGCAAAGAATATAACACATACCCAACATTCTCCCACTTGTTGTTTTCTTTGCATACAGGGGGTTACAGGGTTACATAGTCAACAATCTAGGGCAACAATGCCCATGGATCCTCTACACCAAGAAAACTTCTCAGTGCTCACAGATTTTGTTAATGAGTTTGCAACATTCTTCAAAGTGTCCACCTTCATCTGTGATACTTTATTTTCTTCAATAATGTCTCTCACAAAGTGATATTGAACATCAATGTGCTTTGTCTTTGAATGATAAGCAGGTTTTTTCACCAGAAAAATTGCACTCTGACTGTCACACTCTATCCTTACATCTTGTTGTACCAACCCAATACCTGAACACAATCTTTGTAACCATATTGCTTCCTTACTTACATGAGTGGCTACCATGTATTCAGCTTTTGTAGTTGAAAGTGCCACTACAACCTGTCTTTTTCTCATCCAAATTATTGCTCCTCCAAACATGTTAAACACATACCCTCTTGTATATCTCCTACGATCCAAATCTCCAGCCCAGTCTGCATCCACAAATCCATGTATATCGACCACTCTGTCCAATCCTGGTCTTACTTCGTAGCACAATCCATAGCTAGCAGTGCCACACAAATACCTAAAAACCCTTTTTACTGCTGTCTAATGCTCCTTCCCTGGTTTTGACATATACCTGCTCAAAACTCCCACTGCATGTGCAATTTCCAATCTAGTACAGATCATTGCATACATCAAACTGCCAACTGCACTCGCATATGAACATGATACATGTACTCCTCTTCTTCATGTTTCTTGGGACACTGATCCACAGATAACTTTACACCAACAGGAATAGGAACCTTGACTGGTTTACATTCCTGCATATTAAACCTATGCAATATTGTCTCGACATATTTTCTCTGATTTAACTAGAGTTTCCTCCTTTTTCGATATCTTTTAATTTCCATGCCCAAAATGAAATTTGAAGCACCGAGATCCTTCATGTCAAATTTAGAGGACAACTGAGTTTTCACATCCTGGATAATCTCCTTGTTGTTTCCTATAAGCAACATGTCACCCACATATAAGACCAAATAAATCAAATGATCACCAATTAATTTAAAATACACACAATGATATTCTTTGCTTCTTGTGAAGCCAAGTCCCAACATAATGGTATCAAATTTTTTATACCACATTCTTGGTGATTGTTTTAAACCATACAGGGACTTTTTTAGCTTTCATACCAGCTCCTTCTTTCCCTTCACAACATAACCTTCTGGTTGCTTCATATAGATTTCTTCTTCCAGATACCCATGTAGGAATGCTATATTCACATCCATTTGTTCTATTTCAAAATCAAATGCAACAACAATAGATAATAGAAATCTTATGGAGGTTAACTTGGCAACATGAGAAAAAATCTCACCAAAATAAATTCCTTCAACCTAGGAATAACCCTTTGCTACTAACCGACCTTTGTATTTCTCCACTTTTCCTTCTGCATTCAACTTCTTTATAATTACCCATTTGCTGCCAATGGGATTTCTTCCAGTTGGAAACTCCACTAGATCCCAACCCTCATTATTATCCAAAGATGCCATTTCTTCATCCATGGTCCTTTTCCAGAGATTTCCATCCTCTGAATCCACTGCCTCCCTGACAGTCCTAAGATCATCATCAGTAATAGACAAAGCAAAATTTGAACGAAAATCAGATGGACTATACCTTTTTGATAGACTTATTTCTCGATCTGATCTCCTCAATACTGGAGTATGAGGATCTTCTTCTTCTGATTCATGTTCTTCTATAGAGTTTGATTCATCATCCTTTAAATCAAACTCTATATTCTCTGGTTCTTCCTTACTTGGTAGGGCTTCCTTTTTAACAAAATCCTTCATTTCTCTAAATATCACATCTCGGCTATACACTACCTTATTAGTTTTTGGGTTCCAAATCTTATAACCTTTGAGACCATATTTATATCCAATAAAGATACACTTCAACCTTCTTATACAAATTACTCTTGTTTTCCTTTGGAACATGAACATATGAATCGTAGCCAAAAACCTTGAGATGTGTGAGAGAAGTTTCCTTACCAGTCCATACCTCTTGTGGAGTCTTGTCGTCCAACGCTGATGAGGGTGATCTGTTGACTAGGTAAAATGCAGTACCTACTACCTTTGCCCAAAATTCTTTCGGCCCTAACCCAACACCACTAAGCATGCACCTTGCTTTTTCCATCAACGTCCTATTCATCCTTTCTACAACTCAATTCTGCTGAGGTGTATATGGAGTAGTCTTATACCTTGCTATACCACACTTCTTACATAATTCTTCAAATTCATTTCCGTAGAACTCTCCACCATTATATATCCTTAACACCTTAATTCTTTTCTCTGTTTGATTCTCAACAAGAGCCTTAAACTCTTTAAACCTATCAAAGACTTCAGATTTCTTCCTGAGGAAATATATCCAAGTCTTCCTCGAGAAGTCATCTATAAATGAGACATAGTACATAGATTTTCCCAATGATGGGACCGCCACATGTCCAAAAACATCACTGTGAACTAGCTATAAAATTCCTTCTGCCCTTGTTGCACAAGATGGGAATCTTACCCGATTCTACTTCCCATATAGACAATGTTCACATAAATCAAAATCCAGAGAGTAGTTAGACATAACTTCAACCATACCTTTACCATGTAGTAGTTGAAGACCCTTCTCTCCGATATGCCCCAGTATTTGATGCCACATCATAACCTTTTCTCCGGAGACTGTAGCAGTTCTTTCTTCTTCAACTCCAATATCAGGAACAATGGAACTATTACACCCATCACTAATAGTGCTTCCATTCAGCTTATACAGAGTTCCAAACTGAAGTCCCCTCAGCAACACCATTGCTCCTCGAACCATCCTGCAGGTTTCCTTTTCAAATATTGTTTTTGCCCCTGCATCGTCCATTTTGCTTACATAAATCAAATTTCTGGACAAACCTGGGATGTGCAGAACACTAGGTAGTGTTCTAATCCTTCCATATATGAGCCTCAACTTGACCCTTCCTCTTCCTATGATTCTGGTTGTCGAATCATTACCTAAGAAAACATTACCTCCATCATTCTTCCTTGGAGGTTTTTTCTTTTGTTGACGAAGATTCTTCAGATTCCTTCTTTTTCTCAACTTTGGATCTACACTGCTTCTTGTAGTGCCCTTCTTTTCCACATCTCCAACGTACCCTTACAAACTTTCTGGGAGATTTAGATCTACCCTTAGACTTAGATCTCACACTTGAGAAATTAGATCTATTTCTTTCTTGGGAATGTCCTCTTGCAAATAATGTGTCTGTGCTATGTCCTTCCATATTCTTTCATCTCATCTCCTCCGACAACAAGGATGAGATCACTTCTTCAAACTTCAAGGAAGTTGTATGACTACCTATGGCCACAACCAGAATATCCCATGAGTCTGGTAAAGAATAAAACAATCTGATACGTTTATCTTCATTTGAAATTTTAATCTCAACAGATACTATCTGACTTACCACAGTATTGAAGGCGTTCAAATGATCTGCCACCGAGTCCGCATCTCTCATCCTCAGGTTATACAACTTCTTTCTTAGGAATAGTTTATTTACCAGGGACTTAGACTGATACAAATTCCACAACTTTTCCCATAAATTCTTGGTTGTAGATTCCTCTGACACATTCAGTAATATTGAATCGGAGAGACACAGTTGGATTGTGCTCCTTGCCTTCCGATCCATATTTTTTCAGTCATATGCAGAAATTCCCGTAGGTGGAGTACCTGGATCTACCGCGATGCACTAATCTTTGTCCACCAATAGATCTTCCATCTTGAGCTTCCACAGGTCAAAAATTTTCCCATTAAACTTCTTGATCTCCATCTTCGAATTGCTTGCCATTTCTTTTCACCTGAAAAACAATACCGCAGATCTCCCACTGTAACAAGGCTTATCACAGTCCCGAGCCAAACCCTTGACCACAAAGGCATCCCCCTGAAGCCAATAAAGATCTGATACCAAATGTAAATCATAACCTTTTACAATATCTATTGCAAACAAATATTCAAAAAAAGAACATAAAAGATACAATGGGAAATATAAACATTACATAGAGATTTTTCCCCTAGAAACCAAAAACCGGGAAAACCAACATATTCTATATTCATTCATTGTGTTATAATGTTTACAATACAAAATACATATAGGATCCAATGGCATCCAAAAACCTAACCCAATGACCTGGATTAGTCCAAAACCCTAATTCCTTAACCAAAAATAGAAAACCATTGGCAAAGAAACCATGTGCCGAAAAACCACCTAAATATAATGCGGTCCCGATGCTTGTGCAAAGAATACAACACATACCCAACACAGTTGGCATTTCAGGTATGGGTAAGTCACGAATCTAAGTGACATGTAGAAACCACTCAGTCAGTACCATGTAAATAGGTGACACCAACAAGTTACGTCACTCCAAGATTTTGTAATTCAGGAGTTTCACCACCAGTAAATGGCCGAAGTCCCGAAGTACCGAAATGAATGAGAACTGTTCATAGTGAAAATAAAATCCAACAATCCGATATACTTCGATGAAATGAACTTTGGAAGATTGAAGGTGACGCAACCCCGCTCTCCCAGCAGGCGGTCGCTCCACCAGGACCTTCTGTTTCTCACGGGCCCGAAGGGTCCAAGCCCTTTCTATTCCCCTCGGGAATGATTTACCCACAGAGATACCTCCGCGCGATCCTCCCTTCGGGACTCGGAAGACCGGACCTCGCGATCTCGCGAGACTCACAACAATGTTCCTTTACCTCTTTAAACACCGATCCCCGATCTCCAATAGTCAATGGTCAACGCTCGGGTATCGGGCTTTTACCTATCGGGATATCGCCACTGGCGATGTCAGTCACTTGACTCTCCAAACCCCG
>SNQJ01S0000548.1:29357-41717 GCA_010110895.2 Picea sitchensis
AACTATTGAGCATAAGGACATAAGAACAAAAAACCAATAAGACTCATGTCACCAATGGCAAGGATTATATTAGTGAAAGAAAACACCGAGAAGAAAGAGGACTTTGGGTCCCTTCTTCCTCCAAGGGAGGGCTCTTGGACCCCACAACTAAGCTCTTCTTACAACTTTGAATGAAATGGTGAAAGAATCCCAAGCTAATCCACTCAAGAGGTGAGATGGATTGCCCAATGTAATGATGCTAGTATGCTCTTGGTGGCAGCAACATAACCTTGCAAATGAATTCCTTGAAAATGAAGTGCACCCATGGCTTTGTTTTATAGCACCACTTTGAGGTATTATGCAACCAGATTATAGTGTGAAAAGAGGCTATTTAGGGCATTTTTAGATCTTTGACCAACCACCCAGTCGAATTCAGTCGAGATTTGGGTGTCAAATCAACTTGGAAGCTGAACCAAAAGTGCGTGGGAGGCCGACCAATCTCATAAATGTGTCGTTCTCAGATGTGTTAGAATTTTAGAGACCACGGTCGCACATCATGAACATGTGCACTTTTCCTGCATTTCTGGATTGCACATGTGCACGCGCACCCTGTGTAGTCATAGCACACCTTAATTTTATCACTGGTTTTATAGTTTTGGACCTTCTGGAAATTATTTTGTGGTAATTTTGGTCCATGGGTGACCTCATAAATGTTTGAATATGTTGGATTCCTGTAACCATTTGCAGACGAAATTTCAGTGATAACACATGGTATCAGAGATATGTTGCTTGGAGCAAGCTAGACAAGCCAAAGAATAAGGAAAAATCAGAGTTTCGGCAAGCTAAATCTGTGGTCGTACCTTTCAGAAGTTATTCCTCCCAAACAAATTACATTTTTGAGGAAACGACCTGCGGAGAAAGTAAATTGACCCATTTTGGAAGTGGGTTTTCAACTGTTTGGCGACATTCTTCACCGCTTGCTCAGAAAGTAAGCCACAAGATAGCCTCCTGAAACTGATACAAATTTGTGGTCGTACCTTTTAGCAGTGATTGCTCCCAAAATATTAAATTTTTAAGGAAATGAGTTGCATATAAAGTAAATAGACCCATTTTGGAAGTGGGTTTTAAACGGTTTGGTGAGATTCCTCACCATTTTCTCAAAATGTAATTCGCAAGATAGCCTCCTAAAACTGATACGAATTTTCACTTAAAGTTCCCTTTTTACCATGATTTCTTAATTTTTCACTTGCAGATTGAGAGTAAATTTTTAGGGGTTATTAGAAACAATGGGAGAGATAGATATGAAAACTATTATACAGTCAAACTTGGTGGTAATCCTCACACCATACAATTATTTTGATTGCAATCCCAAGGTGACATTCCAACTCAAAAGAAAAGGACTGTATAATTTGACGATGGCGACAGAAACAGAACCTACATCAGTGATTGAGAAGATGAGATGGGTGAACTGTAAGGATGATGCCACAAGACTACTTCTTGAGTTAATATCCACTGATTTATGGTTTCATGTTGTTGCATGCAAGACTCCAAACACGATCTGGACCACTCTGGAAGGAGTCTTTGGAAAGTAGGATGAGATGCAAGGTCATATGCTTGAGGTAGAGTTGAACACCTTAGACCCTAAAAGTTTTGATAATATATAGGATTTCTTTACTAAATTTAAATATTTAATTTTGAGCTTGGGTGAATGTGGTATTGAAAAGTCTACACAAGAGAAACGACTTATTCTAACAATCTTGGCCAAGCTAGGACCAGAATACACTATATATGTCTCCCAGTTTCCATTATGGCAGATGTCTTTTTGGAACACATTGGAAAATGCCTACGTTGGCTCAGTTCATTGAGTCTCTTACACACGAGCAGACAAAACTCATACAAATGGGCCTCATGAAATATCCCAAAGCACATGCACTCACCATGCATGATGGAAAAGGGTCATACAATCAGAAATCGAAGCAGAATCGAAAGGACTTATTACATCTAGAGTCAAAGAAGGAGGGATATTCCAAACCCTTCAAGGATTCTTCAGGTTCCAAAGATTCTTCAAATTCCAAAGGGAAGAAGAAGAAGGGAAAGCAGTGTGCATATTGCAATAAATCAAAACATGAAGAATCCACATGAATGAAGAAGCAGATTGATCTTATGACACAGGTACTTCAGAGGAATAACCTTGGAGACTTCATTCCTGAAGGAGCCAAGAAAAAGAAGGAAGAAGACCATGCACCTAAGAAAGGTAATCATCATGCTCTGGTTGCAATTAATTCCTCATCTGATTCATGGATTGTAGATTCTGGTTCATCACATCATATGGCATCTAAAGAGGAAGTTTTTACTTCTTTGAGTTCATGCTCTGGACCTCCTATTCTCATGGGGGATGATACTCCAATAGCGGTTGTAGGAGAGGGAAGACTGTAACTCCCTAATGGAAGTTTTGAGAATGTCTTACATGTTCCAAATCTTTCTATAAATCTACTCTCAGTTTATCAGATCACTCAAACAGGTAAAATGGTTGAATTTACATTAGATTCAATTACTTTACTTGGCATGCATGACAGTTCCATTATTGCAGTTGGTGAGGTAGATCACAAATCAAGGTTGTATAAGTTCATTAAGTTTATTGAATATGACTCCTCTTTGCTACTTACACATGCTAATGATAGTAGTAGAGTATGGCATGAGAGATTTGGTCATTTAAACTTTAGGTACATGCAACAACTTTGCAAGCAAGGAATGGTCAAAGGCTTGCCAAACATTCACTTTTTTGAAGGGGTTTGCGAAGGATGCATTCTTGGCAATCATCTTGAAGAGAAGTTTAAAAAGGGGAAGGCAAGGAGAGCCTCCTCTTCCTTGGATCTTTTTCATAGTGATCTCATGGGTCCATTTCCACATCCGTCCATTAGCAAAGAAAGGTATGTTCTTACATTTATTTATGATTACTCACGCTATACTTTGGTTTATTTTATCAAACAAAAGTCTAAAGTTTTTGAGCATCTCAAAGACTTCAAAGCTCTAGTAGAGACACAAACTGGGAATAAAATCAAGATCCTTCATATCGACAATGGGGGGGAGTATATCAACAAATATGTTCAGAATATTTGTTGTTAACCTGGTATCCAGTTGCAACACACAGTTCCATACACTCCACAACATAATGGAGTTGTTGAAAGGAAGAACAAGTCTCTCAAGAAGATGACCATTTCCATGTTGCATGCAAGATCACTTCTTTCCAAGCTTTGGGCCGAGGAACTTAACTATGCTACTTACATACAAAATAGATCACCTCATAGATCTGTTGAGGATAGGAAACCTTTTGAGGCTTGGACAAGTGACAAACTAGATGTCACACACTTCCGCATCTTTGGATATAGACATGGGCCCATATTCCTTCTGAAAAGAGGAAAGCCTTAGATCCACAGAGCACACCTTGCATATTTGTGGGATATCCAGATGATGTGAAGGGTTATAGATTGATTGATCCCTCTATAAACTGGCTCATCATTGAGTGCACTCTTTAGTTTGAGGAGAGTCCTTTCCATGCACCTCTAGTGCAACATGCAGAGACTCTTATGCTTCCATCAGTTCCAAACATCATAGATGATGATTACACACACTCAGATGCTACATATTCAAACACAGATTTAGAATATTTTTTACATGCAGATGAGTAGATAGTATAACCAAATGAGGAGACAATGTTAGAGCTTCAACAAATTCCTAAGCGGGCACAATCCACACTTCAGGCAGCAGGAAACTTTGCAAGGGATCCATTGGATTCGAGGAGGATGTGATCGCAGCATGTAGATCCTTCTCATGTATTTTCATCTTCTGAAGCAGCGATGCCCATGCATTTCTATATGGTTCACTCTTTTGATCCACATACCTACAATGAGGTTGTTGTAAATCCACTATGGAAATCAGCCATGCAGGAGGAGCATGACTCTCTCCTAGAGAATCAGACTTGGGATCTGGTTCCACTTCCACCAGGGAGGAAACTTGTCAGATGCAAATGGGTCTACATGACCAAGAGAGCAGCAGATGGTTAGGTGAGAAGGTACAAAGATAGATTAGTTGCAAAAGGATTTCAACAGATTCATGGGATATATTATGATGATAGCTTTTCTCCTGTAACAAGGATGGACTCCATTCACTTGGCTCTAGCCAATACAACAACCAAAGGATGGTAACTTCACCAGATGGATGTTAAGAATGCTTTTCTTCATGGTAACCTTTCAGAGGAGATCTACATGGAGTAGCTACATGGGTTCATTCAGAACTCATATTTAGTATGCAGATTGAAGAAGTCTCTCTATGGCCTCAAACAAGCACCTAGAGCATGGTATGCAAAGATGGATTCTTACTTACTTTCACATGATTTTGTTAGATGTAAATATGATTCCAATGTTTACATGTTGAGGACTACTGACTCTGTGATTATATTAGTACTCTATGTTGATAATCTTTTGATCATCGGTAGCTCTTCTTCAGCCATTGCTTTCGTCAAAGATATTTTTCATGACGGGGTCTCTATGACGGACATGGGTCCACTACACTTCTTTCTTGATCTTGAGATCAGACAGGATGCTTTCGGCATCAAACTTTCTCAGGATAAGTATGTCAAGGATCTTCTGGATAGATTCCACATAACAGACTGTAAGCCTGGACCTACACCCTTCTTATCTAGGATCAGACTTGAGGATGGTGAGGATACACCATTAGTGAAAAAGAAATTGTATTGACAGTTGGTGGGGAGTCTTCTGTATCTCACTCACACTCATCCAGATATCTCATATGAAGTAGGAGAAGTTTCTAGATACATGCGGGAACCCCATGATCTACACTGGAAGGTTTCCAATCGCATTCTCAGATATGTTTAGGGCACCATGAGTTATCGGATTCACTATGCAGTTGGTTGTGCATTAGATCTCATAGGCTTCACAGATTCAGATTGGACTGGCGATAGCACAGATCGTAAGTCCATGTCCGAGTACACTCTCAGTTTGGGTTTAGGCCCAATTTGTTGGTCAAGTAAGAAGCAATCCCCATTACTATATCTTATGCAGAGGCCGAGTATAGAAGAGTAGTCAACTGTGTCATTCAAACACTTTGGCTTCAACACTTCCTTACCGAGCTTGGTATCCAATTTCATTGTCTAACTGTCATATGGTGCGACAATCAGAGAACACTGAGATTTTGCAAAGATCCATTCCAGAAACAGTGAACCAAACACATTCAGGTCCACATGCATTTCATTAGAGATTTAATACATGGAAGGATCATTGATTTGGAGTTCTATCCTTCCTTTGAACAAACTGCTGACATATTCACCAAGACATTTACTAAGTAGAAGTTTCAGGCTTTGCGAGATCATCTTGCAGTGAAGAACACAATTTCCTAGCAACTTCCTTTCCTTCTTTTGATACATTTTCATTTGAGAGGGGTTTTTGTTCCCACGTGGTTTTCCCTCTTTCCTCATTTTTATTCAGTGTTCATTAGTTGCATTGCATGTGAGTACCTAAAATGGCCTAGTAGTTGGGACTCATTTTTTACTCCATAATGATGTTCAGGGGATGTGTTGGAGAAATTTCTATTTTCGACACACTAGTTCAGTGGGAGTTAACTGACTAGTTATATTTTAGACTTTAACACTAGTTCATTGGAAGTTAACTGACTAGTTCTATTTTAGACTTTAACACTAGTTCATTGGGAGTTAACTGACTAGTTCTATTTTAGAATTTCTAATCTTAGACCATAACTATGATGCATGCATTCCTAATTATAGGATGGCATTGCATATATGAGTGAATATCACTCACTCATTGACAAGATCATAATATGAATTGATTCTCATTCTTCATTGTGTTTCTCTCTTCATTTTCTTGATAAGATTTCTTTATGTATGTTTTAGCTAGATCTCCTGTGCAGGTTTCCATGAAACAATGACAAGCGTATTGAACCTGAACACATCAGTTATTTTCCTTCCTCATTTCTTTCTTTCCCTCACCAAAATTATTATTAGGTTTATTATTATTATTGTTTTCCTTGTCTTTGTTATTTTTATTATTCTTCCCACCCTTACAATCATTACCACATTCTTTCCTTTTGTTCCCTCCAGGTTGTTGGTCACCATTTGGGTTCGTTGACTATATAGAATGCACATCCACTGACTGGGTGGGTGAGGACAAAGTCGTATCTTGTCCTGCTGCAAACGGGTTAAGAGACAAATCTTTCAGCTGGTTCATCACTGGGTCTATAGTATTAGCATTTGTCGAGCCTATTATGTCATTGGAATTATGCCTAGGCTTTTGTTTTGGATCATAATTCGATCGCGGTGCATCAGGGATAATTTCATAAAGCATCCTAGACTGAGAATATATAGGGTCCAACTGTTGGGATTTGAATATGGCCTATTTCTCAAATGTCACTCTAGATGTAGAAACATCCTTCAAAATGTAAGGAAACAAGGACTTGAGGAACCATTCCAACATAAAATTTGGAGGAATGTAATCTTTTATCAACCTCTTCCATCTATGCCACTCTTAAATATGATTGGATATGTGGGTGGTCTAATCTTGATGAAAAATTGATAAAAATTTTATGTCGGCATCGTAACAAACTGGAAATCTGAATTGGTTGAGAAAACCCAGTACCATGTGATTGAAAGTTTCATAAGTACCCCTAGGTATTTCGATGTACCACTTCATGGCAACCCCCGCAAGGGTGCATTGAAATAGTCTCAAATGAACAGAATCGTCATTAAGAGAGTTAGACAAGCACCATAGGTGAAAGGAAGTTACATGATCACCTAGGTCCTCACCAGTCTTTCCCTCAAACTTTTGAATGTTAGAGGGAAGATTGGTAGGGATGGGGGGGAATGATGTATCGAGATGCACTAGGTATTTCATTAATTTTGACAATTCTAGCATATTTAACGTGGGTAGAAAAGGGATTTAGGGTTGCATCATCTAAACCCATGCTCCCAGGAAATATTGGGTTTGAGATATCATGGGCCAACCAAGGTTCTAGTATACACCATGGACCTATCTGGTAGGATAGTATCCTCCTCCTAATGGATTCATAAAAGGTTATAAGGGCACCATCACAGAGGAATCTTCTTGCAAGGAGAAAGCGACATGATAATGATTACTCATGTGAGGATATATGTTTCCCCCAGATGAAGAAACTTTGAGTTGGGGGTTGCGCATACCATAAAATTGAATCCCCCCTGATGAAACACTAGAGGTTAGAGGAAGGTTCTCCATAATAAAATAATTCATAGGAATCGACGTTCTAGAAGAAGGAATGACGAACGAAATATAAGAAGTAGAAGGACCGCCCATTTGAACACTCCATATTGGAATATTGAAGCTAGGATTGGGTTCGGAGGAAGGAGGATTCCAACATACTACCATGGGAGTTGGTTGAGGAATATGACCCCCACCAAACGATAAATGAGTATAAGGAGGCTTTGTTCCCCCATACCCAAAGCTAGGATTCACATTAGACATTGAAACATAGGATGACAAGTGCGAAGTCATGTCTGGCATGCCAAAAGAGAAAGGATTAGAGGCCCAAGGTATTGAATGAGTACTACCATTAGGTGAACCACCCAAGAATATAAAAGGATTCATTCTCATGGGATGAGTAGAGACCATGGGTTGGGAAGTATTAAGTGAGGGATTCTCCAAAATCCAAACCATCGATGATGCGGGAGTCAAAAGGATACCACTGACTATAGTGGAAGCTAGAGTCGAAGGGCTTCCTAATACATTCATATATGACTTAGTACTCATGGTAGGATGATCGTGAACCTAGGATATGGAGAGATATGTACCACACTTATTAATTATATGTCTTTTTGAAGATGACTTTGATATAGGACCAAACCATGGTGGTAGATTCAGAAGACAAAGACACTAGTAGGGAGACTGGTATTTCTCCATGATGACTCAGGACTCGTGACACAATACAAAATCCTAAGGCCAACTAATCAATAAAGAGTAAACTCCTAAATAAATCTAAAGGCCAATGCACACAAACAAGATATGATGGTTGAAGGGACCTCCTGAACTAAATAATATATGCCTCTCCTAAGAGGGGATGAGACTCCTGAAAAATGGAGTGGAGGTAACAAAACTAGTTATAAGGACCCTCGTGGAATTCACAGTGAAGTCAGTCATATTCCTCCGGAGATAAAATCCTCCATAACGTATGTGTGTTGCTTGATCCCTATATGACTCAAAGTACTTTCAGAATAACCTCTACAAGTAACCTATGTGGATACCTAGGTCAAGAAACTAAAGTCACCATGATATAACCAATTCTCAAGAGAAAATTCGTAGGTACAGTCCACAATATGGGCAGGGTAGAAAAGCCCAGAATCTCGAAAGAATTTTCTCTCAAGGAGGTAAAGGAATTAGTGAAGCCCCCAGATACGAATAGAACCCCATAAATATATCTTATTCTAGGAAGGTATGAGAGGGTTAACCTTGCAACCAACTTCACATGACATCGTTCTTAACTCTGGTGTGAGAAGAGCCTCCTAAGGACACCAATTACACAATGGGTTTCACCATTCCCTGGTTAGACACATACATTGAGTTTTATAGCCTTGGAGAAGTTTACTCACAAAATCCTATCCCAAGGCCCTAGGTCCTACACTTTTTTGTGTACCCTGAAACATAAAATCGTTTCTAATCAATTTTAATTATTCAACATTAATTTTAATGGCTTCTGCTTACTTAAGAGGTGCAATCGTGAAACTGATGTTATAATGACTCATCATATATAAAAAGAAGAAAATATAAAAACACTGCTAAGTACTAGTCTTTATTTCAAAGTTATAATATGCCTCTAAATGATGTTATTAGAATGCAATATCCACAATTTCAATGAAGCGAAATATTTCCTAGCATGCCAAAACTAATGTAATGCAACCAAAAGTGCAAATGCTCTGAATAAAATTCAAAAAGTTTTTTTTTTTTTTTTCAATATAATGAAATGAAAATGAAAGGAATGAATAAACAACTTCCAAGGAAAACCCTACAACATGCACAAAGAGACAAGCCAAGAAGGACACTAAGAAGAGACTACCTAGGCCAGAATGCAAGGACAAGAAATGAGTTCACCCAAATTTTTTACCAATAATGCATCTTTCTATGACTCTGTAGGAACTCAACCGTCAATACAAGGACCCAAGAAGTCTCAACAACCAAAAAAACTCACTCAACAAATACTAAACTCAGCCAAAAGGACTTAGAAAATAGAGTACATGATTGTTTAGGGAACAGAGGCATGTGTATGCCCCTAAAGACAGACATCTTGCATATGTACGTGATTGCCAAGGGAAAACCAATGTATGCCAAAGAAGACACTATTAGGGCTAGGGTTAGCCCAAGAAATGCTGATACAAAGGGAAATAAAGGTTCTCAAGAAAAAGGTGACACAAAAACTCAGGAAAAAAGAGAGAAATGAAGGAGAAAACTCACCCTATACCCCAAAAGGGAGATCTTCCCCAGTGGAGTCGCCAATTATTTTATAAGGAAAATATCTATGGCAAGGGGTAAACCACAAAAGATGTAACAAAACCCAAAAATCAACTCTAACGTCAAGTATGATATATAAATATAAATTCTAACAAGAGAAGGCTAAGAGCCTACCTCATCCGGACTTTCAAAGAAGACCATGGTTGAGCTCACGACCTAAATCTTGATGCATACAACTTGTCCTCAACTACCAAAATATACAAGCATATAGAAATTATATAGAATGTTAGCATATAAACTTGAATAATCCATTAACATGTATAGCAAATATGCCCATGGAAAGTAATGTGACACATAATTGGACAAGAAAAGAGTATTTATATTAATGTAATCAACAGAGGTACATAGGTGACAAACTTCTGTAACGACACATATTGGAACCGAGAAACTAAGTCCCTCTAGATGGGTCATCACCACTTCAATCCTCCACAAAAGCAAGCTCACAAGTAGTAGGAGTAATTGAGTTTCTCCTTCTCAAGATAACAAGATATTGGGGGTTGAATACAAGAAGTTCATAATTTCAAGGACAAAGGGATGTAGACTCAATATGAGGTGAACTCTCTCCACAGTGTCTTTTCTCTCAATGATGTGTGTCTTCAAGGTTTGTATATGGCTCAATTTATAGACTCCAAAGGGAATTGAAGGGTCAAGTCAGAGTGTTTTTAGTATATGGAAGGTCAAGGATCATGGATCTTGTGACATGGCATGGAAACCCGATATATTTTTAATTTTTGAGCATAAAACCCAATGTACGCGGGATGTAATGGAGCAACCTGTGTATACACAAGCTATCTAATTGTGGCCCACGTATATGTGAAAAAAATTGAATTTTTCACTCTAGAGTGAGAAAAATGGGGGAACTTGAGTCTGTAAAGGGAAATGGAAGGCCATCAAAGCAAGATGCATGGAACGTGGCAAAAATTGATATAACAAAGATACTCATAGCTCTCCCTCATAAGAGGTTTAGTGAAGATATCTACAATCTATACTTTTTTCCCAATGTACTCTAGCTTGATGTTCTTATATGTATCTTGTTCATGTATAAAGTGATACTTGATTGGAATATTTTTCATCTTTGAATGCATCACTAGATTCTTGGAGATATTGATAGCATTGGTGTTATCACAGAGTATTGAAATGTGCCATTCTTCTCTATCTGATCCAATTCTTCATCCACAACCTTGATCCAGTGTTCATATTTTCTAGCCTCTTCAAATATGCTTGGTTCAACTGTAGATAATAATGCTAGGTGTTGTTGTTTTGATGAAATTATTGTTCTTATAGTTTCAACTGTTGCATATTTATTCCCAATAATCTGTTCTAGTGGATCATTTTTATGTACTCATCGGCTAGGTGTCTTAGGAGGAATTTGTTGATCATCTTATTCTTTTTCTACTTATGGATACTCTTCTTCATCTTCTTCTTCATCTGCTTCTTCTTCTACTTATTCTTCTTTCATATCTTCCTCGTCATCATGAACTTATGAATCTTTGATTCCTTCTTTTCCCTTATGTACATCAGTCTCGTCAATTGTTACATTGATGCTTTCGACGATTTTGTTAACTCTTGGAGTGAAACATTTATATGCTTTTCTTTTTCTTGAATACCCAACTGGTATGCCCTTATTCGATCAGAAGTCAAATTTTCCAAGCATGTCATCTTCTCTTTTGACATAACATTTTATTCCAAATACTATAAAATGCTTCACACTCACCGGTCTTCCATCCCATAACTCGTAGGGAGTATTATCAATGTTACTTTTGAGACTTCCTATGTTCAGGATGTGGAATATTGTATTGTTGACGCTTGAATCTGTTAGGACTGAAACAACAACCTCACGAGGATGTAAATCCTCCTGTGTTTTTATAGAGGTGGTACTCCTCTCTCCGAGAATTGTAAAATGTGGGACTTTTAAAGAATTTTGTCAAAGGAAAGTAAAATCGATATAAAAGAAAATGGAAAATATTTTTATTTTTATTTTAAAAAGAGAGTTCCTGATAATGGACTAGGAAACACACACATTCATACATTTAAAACAAATAAACAGAACTTCCTCACATCCATCATAGTAGGGATAAATATTTCTGATCACATAAAAACTAAAATAAAATGATCTGCATGCATAAGAGAACTTTGATAGAGTAGTACATGGGCATCTCAAATGGATATAACGATAGATCAACCTCAAATACTTTATATTCAGAAAAAAAATGGGTTACAAAGTACAGTCGATATTGTTCCCAAAATAGCTCTCTTGGAATTTCTAAAAATATATAGTTCAATACATATTCTTCGAAATTAAAATGTATTTGTCATAATGACTGGGTTTGGGGCTCTTGCGGACCATAAAAAAAATATGTATAAGAATTAATTTCGTAGAAAGAAGAAAGTGGACCATGAAAGGCAAGAAGACCTGGTAAGAAGAAAAAGGAAATTTCCAGTCTTCGGTTAAACCTTTCTATTTAAAGAGGTGGAGTAACTAGATGAAGAGATTGATAAAGACATAAAGATGTGATCAGTATGAACTTACTATGATGGTATCTGATGGTTTTTCACTTTCTCTCTAATGTCCTTTTATGGATTTCCTTAGCGGTTACAAGAACCATCTCAATTGTACTTTTGCCTTCATCAGTAAGTTTGTCGACATCTTTTTTAAACCACTCCTCAATGTAGTTCCTCATTGATGCCACGTTGATTTCATGTCGTATTTTTATATTGAAGAGATCACCTTCCAAGTCCCTTAGAACAATATAAATGTTCCACAAAGATTCTTCAATATCTTGATTTTTAATCGAATAATCAACTAGTTAGTTTTCCA